>QANT01000833.1:0-30526 GCA_003254885.1 Purshia tridentata
GGCATAATTTAATTAGATACAAAATTCTAATACCCAAATATGAGTATCAGCACCATAGTGAAACTGATACCCAAAAGACACTATTCACACACCCAAAATGACATTTGGCTATCAAAATATGGCTTTGCCATAGTAGAAGGCCTTAGAGCTTCCTTAGTGACACCTTGCACCAATTTATTATTGTAACAATAAGTGGTAACTATTATTACTTTATTAAATTGGTCTTACTTTTATAACAAAATATATCAAAATTTCAGCTTGCATATTTATATGAAATAATTACTGTAAGATGCATGTTTTCAATTGGTGTAAACTATGAACTAAAAAATGCAAACTGAACTAAAAATATAAACTAAACTTGTGAACTAAAATTGAAAAATGAAAATACATGTATTGTATACTGAAATTGCAAAATGAAACTAAAACTGCTACTTTTTTAATTTGTTAATTGAAACTAAAACTTAAAAACTGAAAAATATAATAATATAAAGTTGAAATTGAAATTGAAATTGAAATTCAATTTTAATTATATAATTATGTCTTTGGAAAAAAAAAAAATGAACCTGAAGCTGCGAGTAAAAATTGAAACTGAAACTAGAAGAACTAAAACTGTAATGTGAAACTGTAATTAGAAAAACTGAAATTGTAATGTGAAACTGAAATCGGAAGAACTGAAACTGTACTGCAAACATTAAGAACTGAAACTGTATTTTAAATATGAAGAACTAAAACTGTATTGTAAATATAAAGAACTGAAACTGTACTGTAAATATGAAGTAAAAAAGAAAAAGAAAATTAGAGGAGAAAACTAATAAATATAATATTTATTAACAAATTTAGAAGTAGATGATTAGCGTTTTGAGTTGATATTACTTTAAAATTAAATTTGTGGTTGTGGATAAGTTGATATTATCTAGAAATTAAATTAAAGGTGAGCTATAGTAAATTATTAGGTTTAAGTGTTTTTGGTTAACTTTTTCAATGATCAGTACTTTATCATTAAATCACTTTTTAATTAATAAGCTTTTTGTATAATAAAAGGTTATATAGCCTTGGATTTGTCTAATTTGTGTACGAATCATTTTTTAAAGGAAACGCAAAAGATAGAGAGCTTTGATTATCAAACTACAATTTTAAGTTGGCCTTATAAAAATTTTCTTAAATAAATTCACTTAAATAATCCGCGGTTGTATATATGTATAATGTTGTCATGTCTTTGATTTGATGATGGTGTGTACACAATTAGTAGATCGTATATATTCAAAATTTCAAAGTCAAAAAATTAGTGGAATATTATATCCAAATATAATGTGTTTTGACTTCCAAGATGTTCAACGCAATATTTTATGGTCAAAGAAGTGTATGACTGAGAACTTTGGAACTGGGGGAGGTGTTTTGTGACCCAATATTATTAGCCATTAACTACCAGAATTAGAAGATTATGATTGAAGTAATTGACCCAAGAACTTTGATAATGGCATATAATTATATTACCAATCAAAAGTTGATTGGAATTTCGGATCGATAAGGAATAAATTGGGTACTATTTTTGTTTTTTCTTGCAGAAGAAATATAGGTAAGTCGTAGAAAGCTCATGGCACTTCATGTTAATTAGATTATTCATAACTTAAAAAATTTAAGCATCCATTCAAAAACCAAATTGACAATAGGAGAAATATCCCTGGACCTTTATAGCTACCATTCAAGATTAATTTTTCAATGTGGGACAGTACTTCACATTTTTACATGCCTCTACACGTGTGGCATTACTTAAGCCTAACATATGGATCATTCATACTCATATTGAGTTACGTGAAACACATGTGGACACATGGCAGGTGAACGTACCTGCTCTGATATTATGAAGAAATCTAGACATCATTCCAAAGCCATTTGAGATTGAAAGAGTAGCTAACGAATTTTATAAGCTGTTATACAAGTTATAATTTTCCAATGTGAGACAACACTGTATATTCTTACAATAACATGCTACCCTCCAAAACACTATGAATGTAGATTCTTAATGAAAATCCAAATATTCAATAGTTAGGAAGGTTTTGTGATATCCAAAAAATTTTTTATTATTCTCAATTAGTCAATTAATACATGTACTATTTGTTTATTTGAGTCTTGGTACAAGTTTTAGAGGTATTTCCTGGTTATTGGAGTACAGACCTAGATTTTCTCCACGCAAAACATACCAGAATCATACTTAACTTTCAATCTCAGCCCTGAAATCATATTTGATGGCTGAGATGTTGCCATATCAAAATTAAAATTATATTTTTTAAAAAAATAATATTGAAAAGATTAAAAACAAAAAAACATCCACCCACCTCACTGCACCGCACCGCACCACCCCTCGCCACATCCATGGCCACCTCCCTCCTTTCCAAACAACCCCCGCCTCACTTCCTCTCCCATTTCGTGTCACCCTCGGACCTCCCACCTCTCCCACTGCACCCATCTCCACCATAGAAACCATAATCCTACTAAAACAATCAAAGAGCATGGATACAAAACTGTATCATCAGAAGTACAAAGATCAAAGCTTGACCCTTTTACTCAAAATCCCATCTAGGTCTTACGAAAATGGCACAACCAGAAACAATCACTTTAAAAAAAGGCAAAGAATAAAGAAAAACTAGCTGAATGAAGACACCTCCCTCTCCAAGAAGTTATTAGATTTAGCTAATCTATGTCTTTTATCTTCAAGATAGCTAAAATTGGCTCTAAAGATGTTTTTAGACAAAAGATTTCTAATTGTGTTCTTGAAAATTCAAAATTTATGATTCCACGTTATCAATATGGAAAGTTGATGGACAACTTTTCTCACATAACATATAATACTTGCATAGCCGTGAAGTCGCAAGAAATGCTTGTTAAATTTGAATCTTCTATTGGCCTAGAAAGATTTAAGAACATTAGATGGTCTATGATGACAGTTTTATTTTACATCTAAAGCAAGTTGTCTATGATTGGAAAAAATTAAATGATAAGAAAGGCAATATTTTTAGTATATTCAAAAAATATGTTGATGCATTTAATGATTTAGATGTCTACTTTTTCTTTTCAAAATCGATGCTAAAGTTGAAGAATTTCGTAAGTGAAAAAAGAGATCATGAACTATTATTCAAGACTGCTAGTGGTGTTGGTAAAGCTTTTGACCATGTTCTTTTGCCCATCATTCCTCTTTTTCTCCACAATAACATGGTCAAGAGCTTTTAGAACACCACTAGCAATCCTAAATAGTAGTTCACGATCTCTTATCTTACTTACAAAATACAAAATCCTTCAACTTTAGCATCTATTTTTACAAGAAAAGGTAGACATCTAAACCATTAAATGCATTGACATATTTTTCGAATATGCTGAAAATATTACCTTTTTCATCCTTCAACTTTTTTCAATCATTAAACAATTTGGTCTAGATGTAAAACAAACTTGCCATCATAGACCATCTGATGTTCTTGAAATCTTTTTAGGTTATTACAAGATTCAAATTTAAAAAGCGTTTCATGCGGCTTCACGGCATGGAGTACTATATGTTATGTGAGAAAAGTTGTCCATCAATTTTCTAAATTAATGACGTGTAATCATAAATTTTGAAGTTTTAGAAACACAATTCAAAATTATTTGTCTAAAAACATTTTCAGAGCCAATTTTAGTATCCTGAAGATAAAAGACACAATAGTGATCTAGCATATAATGGCTCAATCAGAAGCAAATTGTGCGAAAGTTTACAAAGAGATTGAAAATTCTAATGGTATAACATAACAAACCAACTGATGTATCCTGTGGTTTTGGGAACATTAATACAAATGAGACGCAGCAAGATAAACCATGTAATAGGGAGAAAGAAACATACCCATAAGCCAGTTCAACCAAATAGCCACCAATGAGAAGTACATACAATGAAAAAACACAAAATTAGTTTTCGAAACAATTATGAACTCCAAATCGACACCAGACATGAAACCTAAGTTAGAGAGAATCTCAATACTCAACAGACCTGATTCAAAATCATAAAGCACTAAAGTGAAACAGGGGTGGATGAAAAAGATAAACGGTGTATGGACTTACCAGTTCATATCTCTCTTCTTCTTTCTGCCTTCCTTCCTTGCTCGATATGAGCTCTCTCCCTAAAAACTCCTCAACCAAGTAGTGGTGGTGGCGAGTGACGCTGCTAGCTATTGGCTGGATTCCTCGCGATCTTTGTCAACGACACTGTTCTCACCAGCGAAGAGGTCATCTTCTTCAAACTTCAACAAAATCGTTCGTCTCCCTCCTAGGTGCTTGTTGATCTTTCTACCTTTGCTAGGTCGTTTGTGGTGGTGGGTCTTTTGTTGTAAATCTAGCATTGACGGTGCCAATCTCAAGGTGGCAATTGTGGGTCTTTTGTTGTGTGTTCATAGATTGATGGTAGTGGGTCATTTGTTGTTAGTTTTGTCTATGCTTTCATTCTTGTAAACCAAAAAAAAAAAAGCAATGAGTAAAATTTCGATAATTTCTGCAAAATTTCACAAAAATTATCGTTTTTTGCATGATTCGATACGAAATTCATATCCCACATAATTTTCATCAATACTTTGTTAATTTCATGAAATTTGGGATAAAAATTCAGAGCAAATTTCGGTAGCTAGATATACTGAGCTTGGAAAAATTTCGCCGATAAAATTTTCTAGGAATAAAAGAAAAATTTTGGTAGGAAAACTGAAGAAGATTTGCTTTCTTCCTTGGGCTTTAGCCTTCCTTTGCAGGTCTACGAAAAAAAAAAAAATGAAGTTGCTGCGATATGCAAGAGAGAGAAGGGAGAGATGCAAGCACAAAGAGAGAGAGATAGCAAGCAGTAGCTACGGCGGCACAATGAGAAAGATCAAAGAAGAAATAATATACCTAAAGGCTTTAGGTTAACCGGTTGTGGTTAACTTAGATATATTAAAAAAGCTTTTTAGCAAGATACCCACTTGAATTTTAATTCGATTTAAATTAAAAATTCAAGCAAGTTGTCTCCTGAATTAAATTTTATTTGTAAGATATCACCTCTATCAAAATCTTCAGGGTTTTTTAGTCCATTCATAGAAACAAAGTTGGGGTGGGAAGCTTTTGCCACCTCAACATGCTGAGTGGCAAGGCCCAACAAATTAAAAGTGGCCACATGTATAGCCATTTTTCTATTTCTATTTTACTACTTTTAAAAAATTTGAAAATGAATTAAACATAGCTCAGGACTCAAAAAAAATACATGGAAAATTCCTAGAGATTCGTCTTGACTAGTAATAATTTACTACAGAGTCAAACTACCAATTTTTCCTTCAAGAGCTTTCAGAAAATTTTGGAAGGCCAATTTTTTTTTCTAAAAAATTAAAAAAATTTCCCTCCATAAAATAATTTTGATAGAATTTCCGTAAAGTCACAAAAAATTTCTAAAAATAAAATTTTGAAAATTACCAAAATCCTATCTTAGAGAATTCTTTCGAGACTTTACGGAAATTCTAGAATTTTTCTTGAATTTATTTTCCTCTAAGACCAAGAGGTCTTTGGGGTAGTAAGTGTTCATAAGAAAGGTATTTAGTTTTCAGAAGACCAATCACTACAAGAAGAAACAGTTTGGGCGACGAAATTTTGGGCGANGTTTGGAATTAATTTTCAAAGAGTATAATATTTTAATTTTCTAGAAATAAATTTGGAATTCTGAAATTTTCCGAAAACTCTTAAACAGAAAATTGGTAATTTGATTTCATAGTAAATTAGTTCTAGTCAAGATGAATCCATGAGAATTTTCCTTATATTTTTCTGAGTCCAAACCTATTTTTAATTCATTTTCAAATTTTGTAAAAATAAATAAATAGAAATAGAAAAAAAACTATACATGTGGCCACCTGTAATTGGTTGGGCCTTGCCACTTAACATGCTGAAGTGGCAAAACATAATATTTGGGAAACCAATGTATAAGTGTTTGGTGGTTTGGTGGAAAGTCATAAGATCATAACTTCTTCATTTGGTCTTGTGTTTGAATCAAATGGATGGATGGAAATGAGTTTTCTTTTACTTTTAGAATTTTATGAATTTAGAGTATGAAAAATTTAAGAAGAAATATATATATACAGGCCCTTCAAGTGTGGTATCTCATATTTATGAGATTTCTCATGGATGTCTATACCATAAAGTATTTAAATGATCTGAACCATCTTTTTTTAAAATCTATATTTAAAAATCATTCTTGCAAAAAATTAAGCAAATCGAAAACTTTTAAATTATCAAACTTTGATTAAATAAATAGACGAACAAAATATTTTGATAAATACTTGAATTTTTGATCATTTAATCAACGGCCAAATGGTCTATGATTAATTTAATGTTTTGCAAGAATGATCTTTCAATGGAGACCAAAAAAGTAGACAGTTCTAATTATCAAAATACAATGTGTAGCGGATCCATGAGGATCCCACATTAGAAAGTGCTTGTTTATACATAAATAAACAATTATATTTATATATAAACTAAACAATTATATTAACTTATCTAAGAAAAAACTATATAAAAGTAACTATATAATTTATGGTGGTTTTTTTTTTTTGAGAAAAATATAATTTATGGGTATTAAGTTTTTTTATAAATATTTATAAACCCTTTAGTTAGAGATTACACTCATAACCCAAAAATCTCAAAACCCCCAATTATACACTTAACATTTTTCAAAACCCCTTAGTCAACCCACAACCATCTAAATTTGATTTTTACTTTTTTAGAATTTTGATTATACCCTTTTTATTTGCTTTTAATTTTAATAAATTATATATATATTTTTTAATTTCATAAATACCATTTAAAAAAAATTTTATTTATGTTTTTTATTTAGTTCGTAATTTTAAACCACCTAATTGAAAATTTTGTTTAAATTCCTACTCATCTAGAAACTCTCCCAACCTCTTCAAAATTATAATATCACTTTATCCTTTTAACGTGTTCTGATGCGCGCTTTGACGCGTTTTGACGCACGCCCAAAATACAGTTACATTGTAACTGAAACTGAATTTCAAAAATACAGTTACATTAGAACTGAATTTCAGAAATACAGTTATACTAGAACTGAATTTAAAAAGTTCAGTTTATTTTAATACTATTTTTTTAATTAACTGAAACTGTGGAAGTGAATTTAGTTTTTAGTGAACTAAATGAATATTTTTTTTTTGTCAATTAATGATATAACCATAGTTTTTTCCTATTGAAAAATAATAGTGTAGCTATTTTTTAGTGTAATTGTGCTTCTAAAAATCAATTTCTATGTAACTGGCTTTTAAAAATTTAGTTTCAGTTTCTGTATAACTGTATTTTAGAAATATAGTTACACAGTTACACGGAGCGCGCTTAAGTCTGCGTCAGAGCGCACATAAGTCTGCTTCAGATCGTGTTAGAAGGGTAAAAAAAGGTATTATCAGTTTTATGGGGTTTTTGAAGAGTTTTTAAATGGGTGAGGATTTAGTAAAAGTTTTTTTGTGGTTAGGAGATTTTAAATTGCAGAGTCTAAGTTCATTAACTAGTTTAATATCAACATAAAACATGAATCCAAACTAGTTTAATAAAAATCCCTAAAGCCCTAAACCCTATAACTTTGTACCATATACCCTATACTCTAAATCATATATCGTATACTCTATACCCTATACTTTGAATACTTTTTTTTTTAGCAGAATTTGTCTCCAGGGCACATTATATTCACCTTACATCACATGATACCTACAATATAGTTTTGTTTCTTCAATTTTTTTTTTTATAAATGTAATAGATAATATGTTAAATAACCATCTGGTAAAATTTCATTCGAAATTTCAGTTGTTTGATAACAATTTATGTCGTTTTTGTCTAAACTCAATGAAATCGAAATTTTGTTATAATTTCTGTCAAAATTTTTATCGAAATCGAAATTACACTCTTTGCCTATACTTAATATTTGTGAATTTTTTTGAGATGTAGAAATTTGGTCCACAAGTTGTGAAATTTGGAAATTGTCTAAAAAATAAATGGAATGTCGTCCAATTTTTTTAATTTAAAAATTAAAGTAATAAATATTTAGTTTGACCACCCACCGAACACATGATAGTACATATTATTTAGCTTATCCAGCTTCATAATCCGACACAGCTTAGTCCAACTTACTCTAGTTAAACACAGTACAACCTAATCCATAAGAATAAGCCTGTCCAACACAGCCCCGCATACCAAACAAAGCCTAAGAGTAAGAGAGGTTGATTTCATTGACATTTAACAGCATTTCAATGGCTTTTCACAAGCCAAATTTGCAACTCTTCAATATAGAAAAAGAAAAATATACAGAATCTGGATGTAGCCCAACTTGGGTGAATTACCTAATGTTTATTGTGTTTTTTATTCTCTATATTCTCTATGCCTATAACTCAATTTTTACGTTGATGTACAGATTTTTGCATCAACAGCGTCCATTGATTCCTTCTAGATATTTGAGAAGTAGTGAATTAATGCATGTCCCATATTTATAGTAAATGATCGAAGGAATCAAAAAAATTAAACAAGAAGTTAATTAGCAGCCCTTTAATAGTTAAATCTTATGTGTGTGTATATATATATACAGATACTTTCAAGTGTAGGATCATACATTTAAAGTTAATTTTGGAATAAGTTGGATGGGCTTACTTCATATAATTTTTAATAATCCGAACCGTATATTTTTTAGGCCTTTATTCATAGATCATCCTTACAAAAAATTAGCCAAATCGAAAACCATTTACCTATTTAAGTTTGATCCAATAAATAGACGATTTCATGAAAGATATTTGGTTCATCTATTTGTTTGATCAAAGTTAGATAGGTAAATGATTTCTGATTTGGCTAATTTTTTGTAAGGATAATCTTCGAATAAAGACCTAAAGATTAGACAGTTCCAATCGTTAAAATATTATATGGAGTGGGCTCCATGAGGAGTCCTTCAAATAAAATTATATATAGGATCTCACATTGGAAGGGGCTTGTATATATATATATAAGTTTATTTGTGGGATCCCTTATAGGCCCACCACGCATTATATTTTGATAATCAGAATCATCTACCTTTTTTAGTCTCTATTGAAGGATCGTGCTTGCCAAAAATTAGATTAATCGGAGACTATTTGACTTTTGATTAAATGATCACAATTTCAAGTGTTTATCAAAATATTTTATTCGTCTATTTATTTGATTAAACTTTGATAGCTTAAAGATTTCCGATTTGCTTAATTTTTTACAAGGATGATCTTTGAAATAGACTTAAAAAATAGACGGTTCAGATCGTTTAAATACCATATGGAATGAGCTCTCATAAGGAATCCCATAAATATGGAATCTCACACTAGAAAGGGCCCGTATAAATATATAATATATAGAAACCTTCTAATGAGGGATCCCTCATTTAGTGTTAAATGAGAGATCCCCTTGTGTGGCCCACACAAGTCTTTTTTGTCGATCCAAACCATTTATTTTTAACATATGCATTGATAGATCATTCTTGCAAAAAATTAGCCAAATCAAAAACCATTTGCCTATTTAACTTTGATCAAACAAATGAATGGTTTCATGAAAAATATTTAGTTCGTCTATTTGTTTGATCAAAGTTAGATAAGCAAATGATTTCCGATTTAACTAATTTTTGCAAGGATGATCTTTAAATAAAGACATAAATATTAAACGGTTTGGATCCTTAAAATACTATATACCCATGAGGGATCCCACAAATAAGTTATATATATAAACTTCCACGTTAGAAGGAGCGTATATATATATATATATAGGCTCCTTCCAATGTGGGATCTTATATATAATTTTATTTGTGGGATCCCTCATGGGGCCCACTACATATAGTATTTCAACGATCTGAACTGTCTAATCTTTAGGTCTTTATTTAAAGATTATCTGTACAAAAAATTAGTCAAATCGGAAATCATTTGCCTATCTAACTTTGATCAAACAAATAAACGAATCAAATATCTTTCATGAAACTGTCTATTTGTTGGATCAAACTTAGATGGGTAAATGTTTTTCAATTTGGCTAATTTTTTGCAAAAATGATCTATGAATAGAGACATAAACAAATAGACGGTTCGGATTGTTGAAAAATTACATGGAGTGGGCTCATTCGACCTATCCCACAATTAACCTTAAATGTGGCGTCCCACACTAGAAAGTGCTTGTATATATATATATTACTGGTATATACAGGTCCCAATAAATCTCTCATTTAAGGTTAATTAAAGAATTTCTGATAGAATTCACTTTGCATTATGAAAAATAATAATAATTAGAAAATCTAAAACCATTTAACTATAATGCAAATTGAATATAAAGCACAATCATCAAAGTCTGTTTATTATTCTTATTTATTTATTACAACTTACAAGCAGCAATGCATGCCAATTGCAGTACCATATATTGAAAGGCAAACTCCTTATTAATTTTTTATTAATTATATCAAGTGCTAGTGCATATTGCAGTTCCATTAGAGTTGTAAAGGGTGCAGCCCGGAGCCGGAGCTAAGCAGCAATTGCAGGATGGCGAAAGATGCGTGCTGCCGGAAGATGGGCAAGTCATATAAGCTGCTCCGTAGCAAATTTGGGAGCAAACTTTAGCTTCACTTGGATTCATTCCCAGTATGATTGAACCTGCTTTGTTAATTATCATAGATCATAATCCATTCACAAATTAATATATACCCCCCAATTAATCAACAGATATATCACAGTTTTAATTTTATTGTTGGGGACGTTTTCCCCTAGCTAAAACTTAATTCTCTATGTATACCTAATACAGTATTTCTCTAGGGCGGACGTGTGCATATTTCTTTTCACGAGCGCTCGGCAAAAATTTTTTTTTGAAAAACCAAGTGCTGCAACAAGCACTCAGCACTGCTTCTTTCGCGGATCTTTTAGAACACTTTCTCTAACGGTTCACCCCATATCCTCATAGAGTGTAAAATGAGGCTTTTGTAGACTGCATATTAGGTTTTAACTCCGAGATTTTGAACGGACAAACATAAACCCTAACATAAACCTGACAAACAATTCTCGAGCGCTCGAGAGAAGAAACTTGTACTATAGAGTGCTCAGCATTGGAAATCCTTGAAAAAAAATTGTTGACGTCCTCTCTAGAGAAGGACTCTGTATATATACATATATATATACACACAAATTTTTTTTGTAGGACATCTGTTCTTTAACTAAAGAACGAATAGACATGGGTATTTTTATGACATTTTATTATTTTTAGGCCATATTTTACAGGGTTCAACATGTTAGGGTATATGATTATATATTTTAGAGTATAGAATTATTGATGGAGATTATTTTTTTGGTTTTAACTCTCGAGTTTTGGGTAGTAGCCCCAAAACTTGGGTGTTCAAACCTAAATTCTAACCAAGGAACGCTAACTCAAATTCTTGAGTGTTAAAACCAAGGAAAAACCAATGAATAGGTATGGGTTGATGATTTATACTCTAAATAATAATCATTTCAAGTTTATAATCAAATTGTGGAAAAAAAAGAAAAAAAAACCACAAAACATATGTGTCTGTTCTTTAGTTAAGAACAAACGTCTTGCAAAGAGAATTATGTATATATATAGGCCTCTTTCATTGAGGGATCTTTCAAATAATTTTATTTAAGGGATCTCTCATGAGCCCACTCTATACAGTATTTTAATAATCTGAACTGTTTATTTTGTAGATTTACATTTAAATATTATCCTTGCAAAAAATTAAATAAATTGAAAATTATTAAGCTATTAAATTTTGATCAAATATAGACGAACATAATATTTTCGATAAATACTTGAAATGACAACTATTTAATATTCAACGGTCAAATAGTTTTCGATTAATCTAAATAAGTTTATTTAAAAAATTCTTCAAAAATGGTTCTATATATATACACGTATGTATATGTATATATTAATTTTCAATAAGATTGGGTCTTATAGAAAGCATGCTACATATGTTTAATAGTTGAATATAAAAGTTAATAGGAAAGTGATTATATATTATTAATATATATATTAATTTCTAACTTTTCTTTACTAGCTAGGCAAATTGAGACAACTTGTGGAAGATTTTATAACTAGCTACGCAAGTAGCACCCCTTAAATAACCAAATTTTTTGTGTACATAATAATATACTCACATACATATGTACTTATTTAAGTAAATCTTATAATTTTTTAATGTAAGTAGTATATACATAATATCATAACACTAGATGATTATATACGTGATCAAGCAGCCCTACTCAATAATTTATTTTTTCTGTCAATCTGGCTTTCATACCAAGCCGGCCCCCACATTGGAAGAGAAAATTTCATGAGATGACAAGTATTTATTTGGAAAATATCACCATATATAGAACGTTACACCGCGAGTATAAGTTAGGAAAAATATATATTACAATTTCAAACATAATAAGAATTACGCAGGTCAAGAAAAATTAGCTAGATGAGTTATGACATAATTAATAAGGGTATCACCTAACCCCTAAAGCACTCGAGTTGCATGTGTCATATAGATAGGCTCGAAATAGAACAAAATGATGCATACGTAGTTTGATATTTTTTTTCTGTATAAGAGTTTGATGATATTCATGAAAAATAGCCAATCATGACATGTGTATATATATATGTGTTAATCAGAAGCCTAATTAAATAACAATGGAAAGGAGTGAGAGATCAAACCACAAACAAGGAGAAGAACTATTGCACCAATATTCTTGCCCATGGCCATGCTTTGCTGCGAGGTTGGAGGCTGTGTTAGTGTAAACCTTAATTGGCCTACTTATACTAATTATTTATAATAAAAAATAAACAAGGATCTTTTATGTTCTGCTGCGAATCAATTTATATTGTGGTGTGAATGCACCAATATGATCAGCCAGCCTGATCATCGTAATTATCCAAAAAGTCAAGTTTTGAAGGGGCACTTGGAATTCAAATGAGCCTACGAATAATATATAGAGAGGATAATTCTCCAGTGTAAAGATAAGTTGCGGGTTGGGTGTAGAAAAAGCAGTACAACTGCAAGATTCTATAGTGTTAGTGAAATCTTGTGGCTATGGTGTTATTTCTGTAATCAGTCCGCAACTTATCTCCGCACTAGAGAAGACCTCCATATATATATATATAGACACTTTACAATTACTTGGAGAAGAGTAGAGCTAGATTGCTTGATGGAATAAATGAAACCCTACTTAAAATCACATACTGACGCATTATTGCAATTAAAGTCAACAATGGAGGGAATTGATTATGATCAAGTTAGTAACTGAGCGCTCACACTATATATATATATATATTTTGTTGTACAATTATCAAACACATCATTAACTTATAAATATAATGGATATAATCAGAAACTCTTTTTTAATTAGGGTTATTTGGATATTAATCCGTCAAACTCTTTTTTAAAGACCTTCAACCCATTGACCTTTTAGTTCATTGATTATGCCCAATTTCAAAAATTGCAGCCAAGTAAATTAAAACACACTTAAAACCATTTTATAATTACAATGTATGTCATTGTCTATAATAAGAGTGAATTAATTTTAAATGATAGATTTTCATGATTGAGTGCAATAAATTCTATTCATTATTAATTCAAATCAACACATAAAAAAAATACAATAGGTGCATGGAATTAACATGAAAAAACAGTAAGTGCACAAAGTAAACATGAAAAAAACCAATAGATGCACAAGATAAACACACAAAAAACTAGTATATCAAGTGCGCAAAATAAACATGAAAAAATCAATAGGTGCACAAAATAAACACGAAAAAAAGCTTGTAGCTGCACAAAATAATCGTTAATCTTATATTATTTTTTGGGTAGTTTTTATTATTAATATTATATAAGTTTGATATTAAATAATGTAAATATTTACTAACCCCCAATTTAGAGCTACGTTCTCTCAAAACCCCCACCTAAGTTAACATATCCCAAAATTAGGGATGGGTTCAAGATGGTTACTGATCTGACATAGCCCTACCAATTACAGACTAAAAATCATCAGTATAGGGATTACAGCTTCGCCACCACACTATCGAACGTCGGTACACCGACCTCTCGGTATCAGTACAATTGCGGTCAGCACACATGGGTAATGGGCCTTCCAACACACTAAACAATGAGTTTATTTTTGGCCCATAATGCAATTTCAAGCCTATGCATTCAAGCAATTTCAACAGCAATTTCATTATTTCATTCAAACAAAATGGAATCCTAATTCAAAGTTCCAAACAAAATGTGAACCTAAATTTGATTGTGGCATTAGGTTACAATCCAAATATCAAATGATTCAAATGCAGTAATGAAGTATGATACTATGATTTACTAATTTACAACCCCAAAAACAAAAAAAAGAACCAAAAGAATGAATACAAAGTTCACAAGCCCTTTAAGAGTAAAAAGTTCAAAATTCAACAGCCGTAGACCTCTTGACCCCCTCCCCATCACTAACAAGCCCTTCAAAGTTCAAACTTAGTAGTCAGCAGTTCAGCACTCAGCACCAAAGTGACCTCCATCATTCACAATTTGAAAATGAGTAGCAAAACCAAATGATAAATTAGCTGCCACTTAGCAGACTCAAGCAACAATCAAATTGTGGTCATTTGTTAAGTAGTCACCACTACAAAATCATACCAAATTTAGATTAGTAGTAAAATTAATAAACATATCAGCAACACAGGCTACATGGCAAACAACTCACAAATTTTTCAACAAAAAATTGATAAACATAAAGGCAGTTAGCTTAATAAAATTACCAAACTCAAGTTCTTCAAGTTCCTTGTAGAATTCAATATCTTCCTCATATGGCTCCTTGTAAAAAAAAATTTCTTTAGCTCTAAGCCAATCACTACAACACACTAATGCCTCTGCAGTTTTGAGAGTCAAAGAAGCTCTAAATGGATCCACAATCCTCCTACCCAAGCTAAACGTATTTTCACTAGCCACTGTTAAAATTGGGTTTGAGAAAAGATTGTTGGCAACCTTAGAAAGAATTAGATACCAACTTTGATTAACCTTCCACCATTCTAAGACATCAAAACCTTGGCTACCTCGTTTCTCAAAAGGATTACTTACGTACTTATCCACCTCATTGTTTATCTCTACCAGTTCTTCCTCTTTTCTCTTTCTTTTCAGCTTCAACTCAAGTCTTGAAAGAAGGCTAGAATCTGGTATTACCATATGAAAAGAATCTAGGCATCCATCTCAAACCAATTGGCAATTAGAAGAGTAGCCCAAACCCTTATAAGCCATTATATATGCAAGGTTATAGTTTTTCAATGTAGGATAATACTCCATAGTCTCATACGTCCCCCACACATGTGGCGTTACTTAAGGCAAACATGTGGACAACTTATACTCATATTGGGTGATGTGGATCGCATGTGGCCACTTGGCCTAACACACGTGGGTGAACCTTTTCTGATACCATGAAGAAATCTAGGCATCCATCTCAGCAATGGGAAGAGTAACCCAAATCCTTATAAACTACTAGTAAGGCCCTCACATCTTCAATGTGAGATTCTCTCAATATACCTCCATACGTATGGCCGTTTGGGCACATCACGTGAATAACCTGCTCTGATACCATGAAGAAATATAGGCATCTATCTCAAAACCAATTGGCAATGAGAGGAGTATCCCAAATCCTTATAAGCCACTATTCAAGGTTATAGTTTTCCAATATGAGATAATACTCCACATTTTCACACTATGTTTAAGGAACTTGAAGTGGCATTGGTATCATTTGGTTCTTTTTTTGCATGATACAAATTCAGCAAGCAAAATTTGATGGGTCCAATAATTTGTTGGATCCTTTCAAAATCAACCCCAAGTTTCTTATAAACAGTTTTAATAAGTAGAACCTTATATCTGGGGTTTAACACATGTGAGACATAAACTAGCTTATTCACAATATCAAAAGCACCCCAATACTTGTTAAACTTTTTCAACATTGAAGTTGCCACCTTTTGCAACATGTAAATGATTACTATAATCTTCAAATTTTTCCTTAATCTTAAGTTCCAACTCACTCAATGTGACAAAAATCAAATAAAAGGTACTGGTTTTGGTTGCACTAAGCAATAATAAGGTACTTTCATGAACTTTTTTCAGAAATTGAACAAAGGCAGCAGCCTTTTCCCAATCCTCCTCACTAAGTCCCACCCTTACTAGTGTTCCATCATTCTCTTTCTCATATAAATAGGGCATAAATGGCCTATATTCCTCAACCATCCTAGAAAAAACCACCTTGTACTTAGAAGCACCTTCCAACATCTTGTAAGTGCCCATCAAACAACAATGTATTCATATCCTTCAACCGCTTCCTCATTATTCTACACGCTTCTCACTGGCTGAAGCATTATCAACCATAATGCTAAAAACCTTGTCAATACCTCAAGACCTCAAACACCCCTTTAAAACCCTCTCAATGTCCTCACTCTTGTGGCTTGTGATCTTCGTGAAGTTAATTAATCACTTAAGCAACTTCCAATCGCTGTCCACAAAATGTGTAGTGACCACCATATAATTAATGTTTGGACATAAGTCCTTTTAGTTGTGGCAGCCCCAATCATAATCATAATCTAAGCCTTCTCCAATTGATACAACTCATGTCCTTCTGCGACTATCTTCTTCCTATCTGGTATCCTAAACCTTAGCCACAAATCAGATATCGATTCATATCCCTAAACTCTGCTCCCTTAACTACCCTAAAAGGAATTTCATCCTTTATGACCCCCTTAACAACCTTTTCTTCATGCCTTTTTTGATTAAATGTATGGGAAACCAATGGAGCCCTCATTGTTTCTTATGTAAGACTAGCTTGGCCTAAGACAATATCCTTATAACCTGGATTCTTTACACACCTTTTCTCTATGTGTCCTAATCCCAGTGGTTCCATTTAGCTTGGGATGAGCTGGCATTTCATGTTTACAAGTGTTGCAAATAGCAAAAGGATACCTAACCCCCTTATCATTTTTTTTTAACACTTTAGTGACAAATTGCCACACATCGATTGTTTAGGCTTCTTATATTTAGATCTAGGTTCAAACTTAGTTGCTTGCTCTGTAATAGTGTTCATTTAGGGTAGGGCATTTTGAGGTTTAGATGGAGGTACTAATAAAGATCTTTGGGTTGTAGCAAGTGAGGTTAGGCTACGTGCAACAGAGGTATTAGTGTTTGAATGGCTACTACTACACTCCATCCTAGATTCCTGGACATAAGCAAAAAACACAAGAAAATTATATTTAACAATTCATGCATCACTAAGCAACTATATTCTACATATGAGTATATGACCATCACATTTCACATTTAAGTTATTTAACATTTTATCTAACCTAAAATTTTAAATTCAGAATATAAAATTTTAAATTAACACATACCTGGTTCAACAAGGAATCAGCAACCCCAATTCGCAATCAAACAACACCATGTGTAAAGAAGATAAACAAATTGAGTCTCAGTACATTAATTAACTTAGAAATTTAAATTAGAATTGTTAAACTAAAAAACCTAGAAAGCCCCAATACCTAAACCCAAAAAGCCCCAATTTTGAAAACCCAATTCATGATCAAGGCCTTTGATTATGAATTGAATTGAATCTAAACCCTAAAATCGTCAATCCCATAATCAATTCAATTCATGATGCGTTTAATTGATTCTAAGCCCTAAAATCCCCAATTTTGAAAACCCTAAAATTTGAAACCCTAACTATTTAATCAAAAGGGAGTGGGTTTAGGGCATGTCTTACCTTTAGTGGGGGTGGTGAGTGGTTGCTGTGGACTTGTGGTGCTGTCTGATTAGACTAGTTGTGTAATTGTAACTTGTGTTAGTTTGAGAGAAGAGACAGAAACTCAGAGAGAGAAGAAATGGAAGAGAAGAAAAAGAGAAAAGATAGAGAAGATAAAGAAAAGAGAAAGCTGAGATGAGAAAAATATGGTGTTGGACCTAGTGGTTTGAGGTCAGAGAGAAAAAAGTGATGAGAGGAGGTAGAGGCTGAGAAAGGAAAAAGATGAGATGCGATCAAAATGAGAGAAACAGTAAAGATAAGGTTTTTTTATTCATCTAGATCTGATGGTGTAGGGTGAACAGTCTTCCATTTGACAGCCAAAATTTAATCATCTTTTAAAAATTAAATAAAAAATAATTTTATATATATATATTAGTATACCGATAGTATGACATAACTGTAACCGTTTTTACTGTCCAATAGGTCATGTCAGTACGGTATGACGTAGATTGGCAAAGTGTTGTCATGGTTTGGTTCAGTTCGGTATTTTTGGCCCACCAACCCAGCCCTACCCAACACACCCTATTATAAACTTAACCTCTCCCAAAACTCCTTAGTCAACCTATATCCAGCTAGCTTTGATCCCCTTTTTTAATATTTTGAGTATACCCATTATACCAGTTGGTTATACAAAAATCAAAATCAGTTTTCTTTTCTCACACACTCTTTCTTTCTCATTTGGTTTTTATCTCCCTGCCTGACTATTGCCAGCGCATGCTTTCTCATCCGACAATAGTTGCCAGAGATATCGGTCTCAATCTTCTAGTCTCTTTTCCCTCTTTCGCTCCCTACCCTCCACGTGACATGAAATCACGCATTGATGCCAGATCAAGTCTAGGTAGAGCTGAGTTCCTTCTCTAATGATCCATTGATTCCGGCAAGGACTACCTGTCGAACCACTAAGGACGAGCTGCCAGCAATGACTTCCTCTTATTGTCTCGGTGTCATCATAAGTCCTGTTCAACACCAACACGCTTCCCCTTTCAAAGAAGAGAAGCAGAATCCCAACGCAACGTTGTTTAAGTACCAGGGGAAGAACCCAAGGTCGTGGCGAAGGCAAGGAAGGCAATAAGGATGAACATGACAATGAGGATGAAAGAGGTGTCATTCAAGTACCAGATCTGTGTTTGCCTATCTTTTTGGATGATCAAGGTCAAGTTCGAGGCATACAACTTTAGTCTTTAAGATTATATTCATTCATTTTCTGTGTTGAAATTGAATATGTTTATGTTCATCTCAAACTGTTGTGGTATGTAAATTAAACAAGGCCTTGTATGGGTTAAAGCAGTCACCCCGTGCTTGGTTTGGACGGTTTAGTATGGCTATGAGGAATTATGGTCATAGACAGAGCAACTCGAACCATACCCTTTTTTTGAGGTGTCATAAGGGAAAAGTGACAGCTTTGATAATCTATGTTGATGATATGATAGTAACTGGAAACGATTTGTAGGAGAGTGCAAGACTTCAACAGTATTTGGCGGCTGAGTTTGAAATGAAAGATCTTGGTGGACTCAAGTACTTCTTGGGAATTGAGGTTGCACGCTCAAAGCGAGGTATTTTTTATCTCAAAGGAAATATGTATTAGATTTGCTAGCTGAAACTAGAATGCTTGATTGCAAACCAGCTACCACTCCAATGGTCCAGAACCATCATTTAGGAGAATATCCTGACCAAGTACCTACTAATAAGGAGAGGTACCAAAGATTAGTGGGTAGACTAATCTATCTGTCACATACTCGGTCAGATATTGCTTATGCCGTGAGTGTTGTAAGTCAGTTTATGCATGGTCCTTTTAAGGATCACATGGATGCGGTAACTCGGATTCTACAATATTTGAAAATATCAGTCCTAGGAAAAGGTCTCATGTTTTTAAATAATGGTCATTTAGATGTTGAGGGGTATACAGATGCTGACTGGGTAGGAGGGAGCATTGATAAAAGATCTACATCAAGTTACTTTACCTTTGTAGGAGGTAACTTGGTTACTTGAAGAAGCAAGAAGTAGAAGGTGGTTGCACTTTCAAGTGCAGAAGTTGAGTTTAGATGAATGAATAAGGGGCTCTGTGAGCTTCTGTGGTTAAAGAAGTTGCTGACAGAGCTTGGTTACCCACTGCTGTGGGAATGAATTTGTATTGTGACAACAAGGCTGCAATAACTATTGTGCACGATCCTATGCAACATGATCGTACAAGCATGTGGAGGTGGATCGACACTTCATCAAGGAAAAACTCGAGGCTAAAATAATTCAGTTTCCGTTTGTGAAATCAGAAGATCAACTAGCACACATATTAACTAAAGCAGTCTCAAGTAGAGCTTTCCACAACTCCCTTGACAAGTTGGGTATCGAAGACATCTATGCCCCAACTTGAGGGGGAGTGTTGGCGTGAGTTGTTAGTTTAGACTAGGATTTGTTAATTATCTTTCCAAGTTAAGACTTTCCTAATTAGGTTTCCTACTTGGAATAGAACTAGAGTTTATCCTATGTAATATAAATATACAAGTGTGCCTCCATGTGAATATATGAAAAAATACAGAAAATTCCTACCATCTCTTCTTATTAGTTTTAACAAATTGATTTTAAATACCAAATTTCAATAATTTTTTAATTTAGATATCAAAATTTAATAGCATTTTAGATTAGGTACTAATTGAAAAGTCAAATATAATAATATAGTAAAGGGTAATTTAATAGCATTTTAGATTAGGTAGTAGTTGAAAAATCAAACATAATAATATAGTAAAGGATACTATAATTCACAAATATTACATCACATGCCACTACAATAAAATATATATATGTATATATATATATTACATCCATACTATTACATTAATTTATACTATATTGTATTAAAACAAAAAAAAATTCAATCCAATCACATCTTAACTGTGACTGTTTTACAATTTAGTTTTGATTGTCTTAGTAAGTTGAAAAAGATAACTCCTACCATTATACTAAGTATTATTTTGTGTAAAAGTATTGTTTTTGACCTCTATTTNAGTATTGTTTTAACCTCTATTTATACTATATTATATTATAATTTCTCTTCAAAAAAAATTACAATTCAGTAACAACCTAACTGTGACTATATCACAATTTAGCTGTGACTGTCATTCAGTCACAACTAGATTTGAAGTTGAGTATCGTACAGTTACAACTAAAACTGAAGTTGAGACTATATTAACTAATTTCCAAGACAACATAAAAGTATCAAAGATAATTTTGTCAAACTTTATAAATTCTATTTAAGACCCATCATATGTAGGCCAAAGGATAGTAAAAGGGCAAATTTGTCAAACAAATTGACAAAACCCTCCCCGAATTCCACCTTGGAACTCGGAGTGATCCCGTCGGCATCCAATATCAAGGAAAATCCTACCGAAATTTCAGCAGAACCTCCCCTAAAATTGGACGAACCCTTTATCCACGAAGACCTGTAAAACACTTCTAAGTATCACAGCTCCTCTACCACAATCCAAAAGGTCTCCGACCCAAATTTCAAAATCAATTACTTAATCTTTAAATAGGTTACCAGAGCCGCATTACAATATTTACTATAGAAAATAAAATACGAAGAGGACTAATTTCCTATGGTTTCACAACTTTACAATAGTGCCTCGATGTCTTTGGCTCGACCATTCCACCGCTACCACCTGGGGTGACAGGACCCTCCCCGAATTCCACCCTGGAACTTGGAGTGATCCTGCGGGCATCCAATATTGTAATATCCCTAAAAATATACATATATATATATATATAAGAAAATAAATTTAGTTAATAATCTTTAAATAGGTTACCAGAGCCGCATTACAAAATTTACTATAGAAAATAAAATACGAAGAGGACTAATTTCCTATGGTTTCACAACTTTACAATAGTGCCTCGACGTCTTTGGCTCGACCATTCCACCGCTACCACCTGNCTTCGATCAGGAAGTGACTCACACCTAAATCTGAGATATATAGGTATATTTTAGATTTGGGGCGTGACAAATATCAAGGAAAATCCTACCGAAATTTCTGCAGAACCTCCCCTAAAATTGGACGAACCCTTTCTCCATGCAGACTTGCAAAAACACTTCTAAGCATCACAGCTTCTCTACCACAACCAAAGGGGTCTCCGACCCAATTTCCAAAACCAATCAATTTCCTTTCCAGTAAAATTACAGAGCGGTGCAACAAACTTTACTACAAAAAAAAAAATACGAAGAGAACGAATTCCTACAGCTTTACAACTTTATAATAGTGCCTCGACGTCTTTGGCTCGACCGTTCCACCGCTACAACCTGGGGGGAAAATTTAAAATAACAACAAAGGATAAAATCTAGTGAGTTAACTCAATGAGTGGACATAAACCAAAATAAGCATTTATAAACTTTTAGTCTCAAGTTTCTTAGAATTTTGCAAACCTTCCTTGAAATCCCCCAGTTTTAAAATCACTTTCATAAAATCCACTGGTGCCTCGACACAAAATAGTATTTTAAAATCCATTTCGAGATTATTTGAAAATCATTAAAACTAATCAAACTGACCATCATGAAATCCGAACTGAAAGTTCACAATCTTTGAAAACTTGCTTACGAAATCAATATAACGATAAACACGCTCACCCAAACAGTCACCCACCGAACTTGCCGTACATGCGCAGGGCCAACGACCTGCCGTACACATGCAGGGCCAATAATCCTGCCGTACATGCGCAGGGCCTACGACCTGCCATACGCATGCAGGGCCAATATCCTGCCGTACATGTGCAAAGCCAGGGTCTGTCATACACATGCAGGGCCAACAACTGCCGTACGTTCACGCAGGGCCGCCCCCAAAGGGCAAGGCATCCCGACACACGGCCCAAAGCCTATGTGTGTGCCGTGATGGGTCCCAAAGACCTATATAATATGATAACCTGAAGGGTACTGCGAAGGGTGGTTTGAAAATCCTTTTCCCATAAATCTCTTTTCGCCCATAAAAACATATAAACTTTCTAATATTGTGAAATCATTATAAAATCCCTTTTTCGATAACCAAACCCGTAATATTTCACGATACGAATAACCACATGTGTTTACTTTGAGCAATCATAATGTTTCCAAGTACATCAAATCCGTTTTCCATACTCAAGAATCGAATATGTTTACTTTGAGCAATCATAATGTTTCCAAGTACGTCAAATCCGTTTTCCATACTCAAGAATCGAATAATATTTCTCAATTCATAAACTCAATTAAAACTCAAATATAAATACAAATTAAATCATAAAATTCATAAAGAATTCATAAACAAAGTTTAGGAAACGAAGTCCACTCACAGAGATAGCCTAGCCTTGGTTTCCGAATGGATCGTCCTTGGACTCGGGAGTGCTGCCTAACACGATAACGGTAAGGCGTTAGAATAATATCCCAAATAATAACTGAAAAACTAGAAAGTGTAAGTTCTAGGCCTTTCGCTCTATAATCCTAAATTCAAACTAACTATTCTAAACCTCAATAAATCGTTCCTAAAGGTGGAAATTATGCCCAATTTCAATTAAATCACCATAAACACCTTGGATTTCTAGAAATCCCGAAATGGGCATAAGTACCAACGATCAAACTTCCAATTTCCTTAATAATTTCCCAAATTTCTCGTTCCAAACTTCGATTAGAGGTTTCTAATGACGGAAATTACCTAAAACACCCAACAATTTGATTCAATTTCAAACACCCATGCAAAACCCGAAATTACCTTCAAACCCCCAAATTCAATCTCTCACAATTTCTCAAAATTAAACCACCAAACAATAAGGGAAAGGAAGCCCACAAGAAGAGGAGAAAAACCCACCTAAAATTAAGGAAATTGACGCCGGAATTTGGCCGGAATTTGAGGAGAGGACCGGCGGCTTTGGGGAGTTTTCCGGGCTGATTTCTTGCTGGAACGTGGCTGGCCGGCATGGGGAAGCTTGGGGAGAGAATGTCGGCAGCTAGGGAGGTGGTTCTCAGCCGGCTCGTCGCTTGGTGTCGCCGGAAATGGCTGGAGCCGAAAGCTCCAGTCACGCACAGGGGAAAAGAGGGATCGGGAGAGAGAGAAGAAAGAGGGCTGGGGGCGTCGGGAGGTTGCTGGCCGGCAACTAGCGATGTCGCCGGTGGGTCTAAGTGGTCGGAAGAGCTGGGGGGTCGCGCAGGGAAGAGAGAGTGAGGGAGGAGTCGGGCTGGCTGGGCTTGCTTCTGTCTGCGCGTGGAGAGGGGAGAGAAATAGAGAGAGAGAGGGATATTCCAGAATTTTTTGGAATATTTAATACCATTTCCTCAAAATTACAAGTTTGCCTCTCACTTTGAACCTTCGTATTTCACAAACCGTAGCTCCAAACGACGCATGCTACATGTCTACGAATTCGTGAAGTCGAGCTCTACGCAACCATGTCAAAGTCAACTTTAAACTCTAAATAATTTAAAAAGTCAACCTTGAGCTCTTTTATCACGTTCATAACTTTTTAACCGTAACTCTAAATCACCCATGCCGCATGTCAATGAACTCGTGAGCTCAAGACCTTCCTAACGGACCCAAAGTCAAAACTAAAATCTTGCTAGATCCAAAAGTCAACGTTGGGCCCTATTATAATATACTTAAAAGGTACGGGTCGTTACATGGGGGAAAAATTAAAACAACCATAAGAAGAAAACTAGTGAGACGACCCAGTGAGTGGACGAAAAATAACAAATATTTAAACGTAACTTATAAATAAATTCATTTATTATGGCAAACTACAAAAAATTATTGGGCACGAAGACCTCACGTTTTTCTTTAAAATTCCCCAGTTTAAATACATTTCATAAAATCCACTGAAAACTCTGTTTTAAAAGTCCGCATCTGAAATCCGTTTTGAAAATTCTGATAAATTGATAAAACTAGTCAGCTCCCAAAATATTAAATAAGAACTGAACTTTTGTATCGACCAAGAATTATTTTGTAAACTACTTTGATAAGGAAATCTCTCACCCAACTGTTACCCACCGAACCTGCCGTACATGCGCAGGGCCCACGACCTGCCGTACGCATGCAGGGCCAATATCCTGCCGTACATGCGCAGGGCCTACAACCTGCCGTACGCATGCAGGGCCAATATCCTGCCGTACATGTGCAGAGCCAGGGTCTGTCATACACATGCAGGGCCAACAACTGCCGTACGTGCACGCAGGGTCGCCCCCAAAGGGTAAGGCATCCCGACACACGGCCCAAAGCCTATATGTGTGCCGTGATGGGTCCCAAAGACCTATAAAATCTGAAATCTGCAGGGTACTGCGAAGGGTGGTTTGAAAATCCTTTTTCCTTAATTCCATTTTTACCCATAAAAATATATAACCTTTCCAAAACTGGGAAACCATCAACCAACAACTATAAAACCCTTTTTCGATAACCAAACCTTTAATATTTCAAAATGCGAGTAAACCAAGTACGTTTACTTGGGAAACCAAAACATTTCCAAAATCTAGCGAGTCGAATAAATTATCACGAAAAATAGTTACCAAACATATCAAATCTATTTCCAAGCATAAATTCTCAAACCATGCTCAAAAATCGAATAATATTTCTCAATTCATAAACTCAATTAAAACTCAAATATAAATACGAATTAAACCATAAAAATTCATAAGAAATTTATAAACGAAGTTTAGGGAATGAAGTCCACTCACAGAGATAGCCTAGCCTTGGTCTCCGAATGGATCATCCTTGGACTCGGGAGTGTCGCCTAAAATCAAGGAGATTGGTGCCGGAATTTGGCCAAAATTGACAAACAAGTGGCGGCGGGCTGGGTGCTTTTCCGGCGTCGTTTCACGTCGGGGGACGGCTGGCTGTCGTGGGGGAGCATCGAGGTGGTTGGCCGGAGGTGGCTGGAGCTGGAAGCTCCAGTCGTGCACATGTGAGAGAGAGATTGGGAGAGAGAGAGAGAAGGGGCTGGGGCGTCGGGAGGTCACTGGCCGGCGACTAGCGACGTCGCCGGTGGGTCTAGGTGGCCGGAATGGCTGGGGGGTCGCGCAGGGAAGAGAGGGAGTGGGGTATCGGGCTAGGTTGAACTTCTTCTTGCTGCCTGCGCGTGGAGAGGGGGAGAAATAGGGAGAGAGGAATATTCCAGAATTTTTTGGAATATTAAATGCCATTTCCTCAAAATTACAAGTTTGCCCCTCACTTTGAACCTCCGTATTTCACAAATCGTAGCTCCAAACGACGCATGCTACGTGTCTACGAATTCGTGAAGTCGAGCTCTACGCAACCATGTCAAAGTCAACTCCAAACTCCAAATAATTTAAAAAGTCAACCTTGAGCTCTTTTATCACGTTCATAACTTTTTAACCGTAACTCTAAATCACCCATGCCGCGTGTCAAGGAACTCGTGAGCTCAAGACCTTCTTAACGGACCCACAGTCAAAGCTAAAATCTTACCAGAACCAAAAGTCAACGTTGGGCCCTATTAACATTTACTTCGGAAGGTACGGGTCGTTACACTACGTGCCTGTGTAGTTCGTTTTAGCTAAATGTGAGTTTCGGTTTTGTGCAGTTGAGCGCCGTTGACTACCCGTTGACCACCGTGGGCCCCGCTGTATGTGGTGGTTCCAGCGACCGTTTCCTTGATTTTTGGCCTCGGGCCAACCACCCGAGCCTTTGGGTGAGTTTGGGTGAGCTCCTTGACCTTCCGTGTGTTTTCTGAGGGTTTGGCAGCCACCGTGCATGGTGGCTCCCGCCTGTTTCTGTGATTGTTGGCTCGGTTGTGAAACCTGTTTGTTTTGGTTGGTTGTCTAGTCTTAACAGGTACGCTTGGCTAGGGAATTGTAATTCCGATGCCGTTATGCTGCCGGATTTTAGAATTCGAGCAAAGAAGCCACGAAGGGCAGTTTAGTCTTTTCGCGTGGTCACGGTGAGTGAACCTAAGATCATTTAATTCTCAGTTTAGTTAGTTACTTGTTTGTTTTGAGTGCTTGTTTGATTGGTTGCTGGTTACTAGTTAAGAGGGGTACGGAATTAGGATTGAAAATCCCAACAGTTTAAAGGTTTTGATGCCCTAAACTTCCGGAAGAAGTATGTACGGACGCGTTAGTTGAGTGGTCCTTCTGGGAAGACTAGCTTAAGGGGTACTACCTATGGTAATAAATGCTCTCGCTATATTATCTTGCTTTGTTCCTAGTAAGTGTAGTTGGCCGTTCGTGATCGATCATCAATTAATAATACTTGGGCTCTATAACGTTTTAAGAAAACCCCATACATATCATCAAAGGTTTCGTGAATTTTCAATGATTAAACTTTGATATTGGTTTTTGATTGGTGAAATCTTTTAACCTGTTTTTCAATACCAACTGATTATATTTATTAAATATCTTTACCTACTATTTTCAAACCTAGCCAAGGTCCCCCGAGGGTAAGCGATGATCATTTGTGATGCTTACTGACAGAACCCTCCCCGAGTTCCACCCTGGAACTCGGAGTGATCCTGCAGGAATCCAATATCAAGGAAAATTCTACCGAAAATTCGGCAGAACCTCCCCTGAAATTGGACTAACCCTTTTCTCCACGAGACCTGCAAATACACTTCTAAGCATTCACAGCTCCTCTACCACAACCAAAAGGGTTTCCGACCCAAACAAATTCCGACCAACTTAATTCAAGTATTTAACTAAATTATTAAAGCGGTACTACAAGTTTAACTAAGGAAATAAAAGTTACAAGTTCCAGTTAGTTCCTACAAATTTCAAAAGTTTCCTAGTTTGCCTGGACGTCCTTGGCCCGATCGTTCCACCGCTACAACCTGGGGGAAAAATTTAAAAGGACAAAAAGAGATAAAATAATGAGACGACTCAGTGAGTGGACGGAGATAAAAGTGTGTAAACTTAAGTTATAACACAATTCATTTATTATAGTAAAAATACCCAAAAATAAGTTAATATCAAAATCTCACATCTCTCTTTGGAAATCCCCCAGTTTTAAAACTCTTTTTCTTTCTAAAACTATTTCATACAGCTTTCGAATCAACGTAATAATAGAAAAGATCTTTCTGAAATTCATTTGCTAATTTCGAATCAATGTAATAATAGAAAAGAACTTTTTGAAATTCATTTGCTGGAAAGTAACTCATAAAATCACCATCTAAGTACCCTGGAAAACTGGCCATACACTCGTACGGAATGCTGCATCGTACGAGCAGGGCGAATCTAACTGGCCATACACCTGCACGGAATTCGGCATCGTACAGGCAGGGCAAAGCTAACTGGCCATACACCTGTACGGAATTCTGCATCGTACAGGCAGGGCAAATAACTGTCATACGTGCACGCAGAGCTGCCCCCAAAGGGCGAGGCACCGCAACACACGGCCCAAAGCCTATGTGTGTGTCACGATGGGTCCCAAAGACCTTACTGAACTTATCTGTAGCTGGGTACTCATACGGCGATTTAAATCCACTTTTAAGTTCCTCAAACCACAACTAATAAATCCTCGGCACAATAACCCTTTGAAATCCGATGTATAACAATCTCCAAACCCACAGTTTTAAACAAACTTATTTAAGAAATCCAGAGATTAAATTTACGAACCAATAATATTGCGAAATAATTTGCTCAAANAAACTGACAATAAGATCAAATCTTTATCTTTAACCAAGAAAAAACTGAGTTCTTAAAATCAGTTTCCCAAAACCGAAATCCACACTAAATCACTTTGAAAAACAATAATCTTAAAACCCCTGGGAATCCTTATCCTAACCAAAGTCTCCACCTGGACTCACCGGTCCTCAACAACCCGCTAAAGCCTTACTTAAATTCCATTCCTAATTTCGTACCCTTCTTAACTAGTACTAGCAACCAAACGACCAAGCATTCAAAACAGCCAAGTAACTAACTAACTGAGAGTTAAAGGATCCTAGGTTCACTCACCGCGACCACGCGAAAAGGCTAGACTGCCCTCCGTGTCCTTCGTGGCTCCTTTGCTCGGATTCTAAAATCCGGCAGCATAACGGCATCGGGGTACCAATTCCCAAGCCGAGCGTACCTGTTAAGACCAGACAGTCCAAGATATAAACCAGAATTCACAACAAGTCACAATCAAGTCAACACACAACCGAAACAGCGAGAACCACCATGCACGGGGGTTACCCGACCCTCGTAAACCACGCGGAAGGTCTGAGAACTCACCCACAAGCTCGGGTGGTTGGCCCGAGGCCGAAAACCAAGGAAACAGCCGCTGGAACCGTCACACGCGGCGAAACCCACAGCGGTCAACGGGCGGTCAACTGTGAAAAACGAAAGTCGTGTTTAGCTAAAACAAACTACATGGGCACGTAGAGGAGATTGAGGGGATCAAAACTCGAACCTGGGTCGACGGCCAAAAGTGGCCGGAAAAGGAGGAATTTTGGCCGGAAAGCCGGCGGCACACCCACACTCGATCCGCCGTCCACGGCGGTCCCCCGGCTTAATCGAACCCACCAACACGCTGGGCTCGACGAGAGGAAGAGATCTGGGCGGTCGTTGAACCTCGCCGTCGCCGGAAACGGCGGGATCGCCGCCGATCACCCACGGTGCACTCTCGGATTCTCGAGTTCTGGGCTGTTTCAGGAGGAGCCGCTGCCACCGGAGGGAAGAGGGAGGCGGCGCGAGCACGTACCAACACGCTGGGCTCGACGAGAGGAAGAGATCTAGGCGGTCGTTGAACCTCGCCGTCGCCGGAAACGGCGGGATCGCCGCCGATCACCCACGGTGCACTCTCGGATTCTCGAGTTTTGGGCTGTTTCGAGAGGAGCCGCCGCCACCGGAGGGAAGAGGGAGGCGGCGCGAGCACGGCGAGCCAAACACCAGCCCAACCTGCCGCCGGACGCGCCCCCACGCGCCGGCGAAAGGCGCGGCTGCTGAGAAGCTCGCGAGAGAGAAACTGAGATTTCTGGGGTTCTGTGCCCCTTTTTAAATCCAACTTTTCCAAAATTACCAATGTGTTCTTCTTTTCACACGTCCGTAACTTTCAAACCGTAGCTCCATTCGACGCGTGCTACGTGTCTACGAACTCGTGAGGACGAGACCTTCCGAACGGACCCAAGGTCAACGCGAAAAGACCTCCAGATACGTCCGTAACTTTCAAACCGTAGCTCCATTCGACACGTGCTACGTGTCTACGAACTCGTGAGGACGAGACCTTCCTAACGGACCCAAGGTCAACGCGAAAAGACCTCCAGAACAAAAAGTCAACTTTTTCCCCCTTTTAAAAGTCAAACTTTAAATTTGAAAAATGTCCAAAACACTTTACTTTCCAAATAAAATTCCGAAAACCTTTAAAAAGCTTTTCAAAACCAATTTGAAAAGTGCGGGGTGTTACATACTATGGAAAGATGCTTCCATTGTGGTCAGATGGGGCACTATAGAAAGGACTGCCCGATGTTGTACCATGGAGTAGGTGAAGCTTCTGGATCAGCTGTACGGATGAAGCAAACTTTTGGAGCTCAAAGTCATGGCTACGGAGCAACACAGAGTGGAGATGGTACAAGTAGTAGTGGCGCTCAGTCTAGTCACTTCGTTAGAGGCGATAGACAACAAAGGGGATGTTCTAGAGCTTCAGGCAGAGTTTTTACTATGACCCAGCAGCGGGCATCAGCTTCTCCAGACGTCATTTTGGGTATGTGTTTTATTTTAAGTGGAAGTGACACGCCCCGACCCTCGGGCACGTGCCTAAACT
>QANT01000838.1:0-68094 GCA_003254885.1 Purshia tridentata
TATAATTAATTAATTTTTAACAGTTACATCGATATCATATGTCAAATGTTACGTATTATACATATAAATGATTAGTATAATAAAACGTGTAAGATCTCTCCAATAAAATTGGCAAAAGTATGTTAGATCTCATTTTAATAATTTAAGAATTTATGATGCCTTCAGCTGAATAATTAGACTTTTTAACTGGCACGCAAAATAAAAAATAAAAATCATAATTGTAGATACAATTCTCTCAGTATTTTTTTAAGAAGAATTAAAAACAAAATTTTCTTTTAAATTAAAATTCATTTCTTGAAAAAATTAGCAAAAAAGACAATATATATTCTCATCCAATAATTTGCAAATTAAATAGGGAATATATATATATATAATTTTTTCTATCAAAAGACTTATGCATAATGCATGTGATATGCTTTATATATTAAAAAAATTCTGTACATGTAAAACAAAAAGCAGTAAAAATACTCGATCTTTACCCTTCCCCATCCTGTTTTTAATCAAAAAAATTAAAACCCCCACCCAAAAATTCACAAAACGACTGAGATTTGGATAATCCCAAAAAAGGTTTTCAAATATTTTCACGTTTTTTCTCAGGGGCCACACTGCCACAGCATATAGAAGTGGGACCCACGTGCCTTCAAAATAATCAGTGCCAGTGTTATGGAAAGGGAAAGAGAGAAGCAGAGGTGAAGTAACTTATTTTTGTCCTCTCAGTAGTACTACCGCTTTCCTTCTCCTCTTCCCAAGTTCCCATCTTGCCCATTATCGCTGCCTCCTCAACAAAACTCAAAGCTCAGGGTTTCAAGCGTTTCTAGGGTTTTTGGCTCTCCTCTCCGAGACTCTGATTCCGTCAATCCTTCCCCGTTTCCCAGATTTAGTCACGAATCTGCCGCCAATGCGTCTTTGAACCGCTGCTCAATCAGGTACTGTTCGTGTCTCCGATCTGCTTGCTTTATGCATTTTCATATGGGTTTTGCACACACGCTTTTAGTTGAGATTTGAGCTTCAGGGCCTTGTTATTTGGTGCTATGCTTCGGGGCCTTGTTATTTTGGTGCTATGCTTCAGGGCCTTGTTATTTTGGTGCTATTTTAAAGAAATTTTTTTTTTTTGTGTTTTTGTTTTGTAAAATTTATTGGCTTTGATTGTGATTCAGCTTGATTATTTTGTTGGATTAGTAGAGGTGAAGCAAATCTATAAAAAGACTGGTTGAACTTAAACTAAAAGAAACGGAAAAAATGCAACTGGGTCTTGGGTCTTGCTTCACGTTTGCTTATGATTTGTTAATTTAAATGAAGGAAAAAGAATTTAAAGAAATGAAAAATTTTCTTTCATAATAGTCTGGTTTTATTTTTCTGAATTAGTTGAGATTTGAGCTTCAGGGCCTTGTTATTTTGGTGCTATTTTAAAGAAATTTTTTTTTTTTGTAAAATTTATTGGCTTTGATTGTGATTCAGCTTGATTTTTTTGTTGGATTAGTAGAGGTGAAGCAAATCTATAAAAAGACTGGTTGAACTTAAACTAAAAGAATGCAACTGGGTCTTGGGTCTTGCTTCACGTTTGCTTATGATTTGTTAATATAAATGAAGGAAAAAGAATTTAAAGAAATGAAAATTTTTCTTTCATAATAGTCTGGTTTTATTTTTCTGAAATGGGTATTTGGATGTTTAGTTAAGATAGTGCATCCTCTAGGGATGATGAAATTATAATCGAATGGTTTGGGTTTACACCCATTTAGATTATTAGAAATCTGTTTTATGTCAATGTCACTGTCCTTATCATATGACCTTTATGCGATGTTGAATAGATGCTTAGACTGTATTTAGCATTTTCGATACTATTACGTCTTGGTCAAGTAGTGCTTCAGTGTTGTGTTAGTTTGCAATTTGAAAGCTTTTCTAGATTAGTGCTCATTGAAGACCTATTTTTGTGGCTGAGTGGCTCATTCTTACTTTCTGTTTTACTCATTGGTGAAAACTACCTCTGCTGTTGGTTTGACTGATGCTTTTGCTACTTTTTTTTTATTTTTTATCATGCCAGGGTTTCGATGTTAGATAGTTTGAAGTGAAAAGACATAACACAGTGTATGGATTTTACTTTTATATGGTCGGAGAACAGTATAGAGCAGAATCTCTGACTTGATAACTCAGAATTTTTACCTGAAATGCTTCTCAAAGAACTGATCATTATAAACTTGCTGAACTAAAATCCCTCCTTATTTGGTACTTCATTTGAATAACCTTTTCAGTGTGAGTACCGTTAGAAATGGGTTCATTTGTGGGTACTTCTGAAATTGTTGAAGCGACAGACGAGCTGGGTTCAGGTAAATGTTCTCGTGGAATGTATCGACCAAATTCTGGGTTGAGTGTGGGTGACAAAGATCGGAAGCTTCCTGTTCTAAAACTAGGATACAAGGATAATCTTGAAGATGATATTAGTAAGCTTTTTGAGGCAATCAATCTTAAAACTGCATCCAAGGTTTCAGATCATTCAAAGCAAGTAGGCGCTAGCACTTCAAATAAAAATGCCTTAAAGAAGCCAATTATAGTTGGTGTGTCTCGTCCACCAGGGATTGGAAATTCTGAGCCAGCAACTTTGAAGCAGGCATTACGGGAGCTCTCCATTACTAAGGCATCAGAAATGGCTGCTATGAAACGGTTGTCAAAGTTGACAAGTCCTTCAAGAGCCTCTGAAGCTGGGAGGATCAAGACATTATATAATGCAGTTGTTGCTCAAGCCAGTAAATCGGGTCCTTCCACAAGTGAAGATAGGGGAAATATGGTTGAGATCTCTCTGGTGCCAGAAGAAAGTATATCAAATCATTTTGAGAAGATGCCTGAGTATACTCAAATGCCCAAGATGAAGTCATCAAGCCAAAGTGCTTGTTCTTCTCCTCGACTTGTCATTGAGGCGACAGACACTAGTGCTGGGAACAAAACGGTGCAAAATGAAAGTGCTTCCATGTTAAGGACCAATAATAATGCTGGGAGCATGTCAAGCTCTTCTGAGAAGATGCCTGAGCATCCAAAAATGGCAAAGATGAAGTCAACAAGCCAAAGTCCTCACTCTTCTCCTCGACTAGCCATTGGAACAACAGACAATTATGTTGGGAGCATATCAAATTCTTGTGAGAAGGTGCCTGAGCATCCTCAAATGCCCAAGATGAAGTCATCAGGCCAAAGTGTTCGTTCTACTCCTAGACTTGTCATTGGGACAAAGAGCAAAAATGCTGGTAGCACAACATTGCAAAATGAAAGTGCTTCTATGTCAAGAACAGTTGGGGTGCAAACAATAAAATCAGAGCTGGGGCAGAAAGCGAAACATAAACCTAGAAGTGACGATATTTCAGAACTTGTTGAAAATGTTCCTGCCAAAACCAAGTTAGCAAATAAGGTGTCAGCAGGAAAACCGGGGCGGAAAGTCAAGTTGCATGGAGGACCTTCTTCAACTAGCTTGGTCAAAGGTAATATGGCAAGCAAGTTATCCAGAAATAATACCCTGCGCTCTTTCAAACCCGTCAGCAAGAATAGGAGTATTGTAAAGAAGAAGCTAAGGCAGGATTCAAGTTCTTCTGTCTGCACTTCTGCTAAATATAATGAAGTTAATGCTGATTTTGATCCTTGTACAAGTCAGCTGGTCTGTGAGAAATGCCATAGTACAATAAAAGGCACTGGAAAACAATCCAATCAAGGTTCTTTGGTGCCCCAGTATACCAGTCTTCCTGCTGAAGTAAGCTCAAATAATGTGCACTCCAGTCCAAGTAAACCAGGCTTTACCTTGGACAGCTGCAAGACTGGTAATAAAGGTGGAGCTGACGTCCTGAAAGCAAAAAAGTACCCAAAACCGAAAGAAAAAGGGGAGTTTTCCCAAAGCTCAAAAAGTAGCCAAGGTGAGTATAGCAGTAGTACGAGTTTGAGTGATGAGAGCAATGTAAGTGGATCTAGTTGTAGCAATAAACCTCATATGTCGAAGGATGTGAGGTGGGAAGCCATACGTCATGTTCGGATGCAACATGGAGTCCTGGGCTTGAGGCACTTCAATCTTTTGAAGAAGCTTGGTTGTGGAGATATTGGAACTGTATATCTTGCCGAGCTAATTAGTACAAACTGCCTTTTTGCCATAAAGGTAATGGACAATGAATTCTTGGCTAGAAGGAAGAAAATGCCAAGGGCTCAAACTGAAAGAGAAATACTGAGGATGCTTGATCATCCATTTCTTCCTACACTCTATTCCCAATTTACATCAGATAATCTATCATGTTTAGTTATGGAGTATTGTCCTGGTGGAGATCTTCATGTCCTCCGGCAGAAGCAGTCTGAAAGGTGTTTTTCTGAAGCAGCGACAAGGTAAAAAAATTAGACAAAAGGTCTATAGTATCCTCAGCCTGGTGCAAATCTGCATTTTGTTTTAATTTTTATTGATACTAACCTGAAATTAAGCAATAGTCTGCAATTAGGCAATAGGTTGCAAGACATGTTTAAGAAATATACAAATATACCATGTCTGGCTTATTATGCATATCCTGTGACTGCCTTAAATATACAGTGGATTATGATTTTGCATGTGTTAATGGTTGGTCGTGCATTTTTAAAGTTGAAGGTGCTCACCCACCACACCTTTAAAGCCTCCTCCTACACCATCACTCACTACCACAAACTCAATGGTCTTATGTTTTATTTATTGCGTTTTGTCAATTCAGCGATTGACCTTCAGAAATAGATGTGTTCTCTTTGAGAAATTGCTAAACAACATCTGAATTGACTTTGATCCTTACTTTCTTCTGGTAATCTCTAATAACTTTTCTTTGTGTGCGTGCGAGCTCTAAAGAGATCCGATAGCACTATGTAATTTAATTGGGCAACTGAACGTTAGATTCATGTCCTCTGATCTAGTCTTTGTTTCTTAATGAATAAGATGCTTCCCTAAGATTACTTAGCTAATCGGAATCCTTCTTATAATTGCTTATTTATCTTGTAGTTTTGTTATGTATGCTTTTCCCATATCTCACCATCACAAAACTAATTTAAAACCTTTGTGTTTTCAGGTTTTATGTGGCTGAAGTCCTCCTTGCTTTGGAGTATTTGCATATGCTTGGGGTAGTTTATCGGGATTTGAAACCAGAAAACATTCTTGTCCGGGAAGATGGTCACATTATGCTCACAGATTTTGACCTGTCTCTCAGGTGCTCTGTCAATCCAACTCTTTTGAAATCACCTTCATCTGATGCTGATCGTGTAAAAATGTCTGGTCCATGTACAGCATCTAGCTGTGCTGAGCCCTTCTGCATTGAACCCTCTTGCCAAGTCCCATGCTTCAGCCCTAGGTTTTTACCTGCTGCCGCAAAAACAAGGAAATTAAAAAATGATCCTGCAGCCCAGGTCAGATCGTTGCCACAGCTTGTAGCAGAGCCTACTGATGCACGGTCCAATTCGTTTGTAGGGACCCATGAGTACTTGGCTCCTGAGATCATCAAAGGAGAGGGTCATGGAGCTGCTGTTGATTGGTGGACGTATGGAATCTTTCTTTACGAGCTTCTATATGGCAAAACGCCATTCAAAGGTCTAAACAACGAGGACACATTAGCCAATGTGGTGTTGCAGAGCCTAAGATTCCCAGACACCCCACTTGTTAGTCTTCAGGCTAGGGATCTCATTAGAGGGCTGTTGGTAAAGGAGCCAGAGAATCGGTTGGGATCAGAAAAAGGTGCTGGTGAGATTAAGCAGCATCCCTTCTTTGAGGGACTGAATTGGGCATTAATACGCTGTGCTATTCCACCGGAACTGCCGGAGTTTTGTGATTTTGAAGTTCCAGAAATATCTACTCAGGAAAATAACACCAAGTATTTGGAGTTTAAAGCTAAAGGAGAGAGCCTAGAGTTTGAGTTATTTTAGAGAAAAGTCACCAGTTTTAGGAGAAGCTGTCTGATTGTGTATTACCTCTTGAAAGACCTCCTCCTTTCCTCTCGTAGCTCATGTCTAGCTTATGTAAATCTGGTAGAGTTTCAGTAATGGCGCATATATTAGATTCCCGATTTTGTTTTGTACATTATGGATCGTGTATCAGAGATGGGATGAAAACAACGGTCTTGCAATCAAACGACATTTCTTTTCTTTTTCCCCGCGTAAAACGTTAAATCATTTTAACTAACTACTAGAATGTTGTAATGTTGTGCAATTTGGTCAAGGCACTCAGTTTCAGATGAAGCTTTCAATGAAACCCATACCCAACAAGCTTAAGGATTTCTAGCTTCAATGCATCTCTTGAACAATGTCTTGACCTCTTACCTGTATGGTACCTAAATTGTGCCTCAAGTCTTCTGCCTTATGATATGTGGTTCATAATAATTGTTACCCCTCCTTTGTGAGTCTGGAAGGGCAGTTCTTATAAATGATAAATAAACCTAATATTTAATTGAACATTCCATTCCATGTGGGTGTGTAGGCCAATTTCATATAACAGTTTGGTTGCTACACCGATGTTGAAGTCTGATGCGGAGTTTGCCACTGACTACTACGAGGTAGAGATTGGCTTTAAATCTCATTTGCTAGGTACAAGACCAGTTACTCATATAAACTCGTTATATACAAGCCCATCTTTGCTGCTCTTTTTCAACCTTCAAGTTGATTTGTCGGAGGTCCATAGCCATAAGGAGGGGTTAAACACATTTGAGTTTTGATTATATATTATTTTTAATTACTTTGTCGGTGTGTTGGTCGTATAATTAGTTATTGAAAAAAAAATGTTATACACTCTTTATATGTTATTTGTAAAAAATATTATCGATAGATAAAACGTTAGTAAAAGAGATGTAATTGTAAAATTTTAGAATTAGCTCAAGTAGTAAAGAAAAATCGAGAATAATAACTTAGTAAGTTGAAATTTGTTTATTTATGATTTCTAATGTAACAAAATGAATCGTAAAAAAGAAAAAAAATGTTAATAGAAGAAAAAAGGCTACACGTGTATTAAGTTGTTTAGTTGTAATAATTAAACCGTTTCATTACCTGGCCAAAAAAAAAAAGCCTGCNAAAAAAAAAAAACCTGCTTCATTCCCGAAAGGACTCGCTGCGTGGTATTGTCTGTCAAAGGTGAGAGTGTTATGCTTCCAGCATAGGAAACCAGAGCATGGCTTCAAGCTCGGACGAAGACTTCATCACCGTTGTATGTACAAGACCTCATCCAATCCAACTAAGCACCACCACGGATAGAGAGATTCTCATTTCAGTCTCAAATATCCTAAGCTGGGATTTGCCAACAATTCTCTGTCACCAAACAGTCCAAGTTCGAGCACATCGGAACAGGTTCGTGGCTTCTCAATTTCCCACTCTTTTCCGTTAGTTTCCCGGGAAAATCAAACAGGAAAAAATGTCTCATTTCTCTTCTTTCGAATTTCCATCTATGTGCTTGCAGGCTTATACAACACTCTTCCTACTTCCATGGACTCCTGAGCGGGAGCTTTAGGTAATCGATTTCAATCACTTCCATAATGTAAAAGCACTGGTGCTTGGCGTAGTTAATTAGTTTCGATGTAGATTATGGTTCTTCACCAACATTGTGCAGTGAATCACGCCTGGACTGCATAGCAATTGAGTGGAACCTGGAAACATTTCTAAACGTTCTCAATTGTGTATATGGCTGCCCATTGGATGTTACATCAAATAATTTCCTCCCTCTTTTTGAGGTAAATAATTTAAATTTGCTTTATTTACTTATTGGTTTAACTATTTGCTCAATTTAAATTGTTCAAACCATCATCCCTTTGGCCATTACATTCCTTTGAAAACACTGTGTTGCGTTTGCAGAGTGCACTTTATTTTGGAGTGGAGATGCTTATCACAAAATGTATAGCTTGGTTTTCTAAGGTTGTAGTATCGTCAGAGGTGCCACAACAGATACAATTGGATGATTTGATTTCTATTTGGAGCTTTGGTTTAGAGCACGGTGAGAAACTATCTGATATTTATACTAGTGAACTCATGTTTGATGTTAGCTTTATGTTTTCCAGTCTAATAGATGAAATTGGAATACATTGCAGCCCGTGATTTTCTTCCAGAATTATGTGCGAGCTATCTTGCTAGAAATTTCGTATGTTCTCAACTTATATTTAGCTTCTGTGCTGCCTCTTTGTGCCCAAAATTTTCATGGTATTGACTTCTGCACAATCAGATTGTTTGTTCAAAATATAACTATGCTTGAATATTAATTCACATAGAGGTGGGTTATAGGTACAGGTCGATGTGATCAGGAGTAGACAATTTTATTTCAGTGTTATGTCACATTTTAGCTGATAGAAGTTGGGTTTTCTCTTGATTACTGATTTTTGTGTTTAGGCCTAATATCTCATGCCTGGCCTATAAAAATTAAGAGGGTTCTGTTGGAGAAGGCTAGGAAATGAGAAGGATATAAGGGCTGAATGAAGCCCAAAAGGGACATTGGTAGAGGCAATGAGAACTGACATGATTACTGAGGATGGAATAAACTGAAACAGATGCTTCCATATATTTCCTTACAGATCAGGTTGTTGCTAATGGTTGAATGGGAGATTGTTTTCACTGAAGTTACATCAGATCCTAGGGATTCGAATATTGATAGGGTTATGAATTCTGTGCTTGGTGTGACATTTTTTTGTCACTGTGCTCAACCTACTCACTAATTGAAGCTGACAGATTATGATTTGTTTTTCCAGATGTGGGCCATATCTATGAATTGTTTTGTAACTATTCCATATGACTTATTACAATCTTGTGTAAAGCACATGAATTTGACAGTAGACAGGTTAGTTTTCCTTTGAAAAGCCTAGTTCAATATTAATTTCCTGTACGACACCCTGGCACTCTGATAGACTCTCAGTGGTCTTTTATAGTGAGATGTATCTTTCTGATGCACTTTTAGTGTGGCTCGATGCTAACACGGAACGGATTGAAGGCTTGAGCAGAAATGAAGATGACTGCACTGGCATTTTAAAAGAGGTACAGATTGAAAATGTTTCAGTCCTGGGAAAGGTGACTTGTTTACCTAGGATCTTTTACTTCCAATTGCTACATTATAGGCCATGACCTAACATGACTCCATATTAGTTATAGAGAAAGATATACCAAATATTTGACAGACGTTTAGTAATAGGAAGGAAATGTCTTAAACCTTCAAGATGAAAATTACCAAAGAGTGAGTAACTAGATCATCATAACAAATTGACCACTCAAACTTTTTAGTTTTCACTTAATGGCTGCTTAGCATTATATTTCCATATGAACCAAACTCTACCCACTATGTCTCATAACATTATGTGGGCAGCAAGATATGATGTGACATTCACAATTATGTGTCCTAGGGACAACAAAATTAGTTATAAGTCTATATGAATCATGTAAAGGGTTATTTACTGTGACTTACACTATTATAGAAGTTCATTACTAATGCTACCAAATTGATCCCTCAGATGCTTAAACCAATATGTTTGGTATTTTAATTGCTGCTGTATCTGTCCATGATTAAATTAAGTGTAAAAATTACTTCATCTGTATTTACACCTTGAACTTCTTTTTGCATATTTCCTGAAAATTTTCTTTTTCAAGTTTATATATTAAGTAAAATCCATAGTAACAGGGCGACTAAGTTTTTTTTTATAATTTCCAGTAGCATTGAGATCTTAATTTTGCTAATTTTAAGTATTCATAACCAAAAATCTGAAATAGTATTCTGGGTGGGATCTATGTATGTCTTATCAGGCAATATTATCTGTCAAATCTTTAGTAAGTTACTTTCGATTGAATCATCTATTATTATTGTTGAACAGATCCGTATAAGCCTTTTGCCGCTGTGGTTTGCTGCAGGTATGCTTACTTTATGATATTATACATAGAGCACTGATATATAATTCTTTATTTTTCATATCCATTATATACATAAATTGATTGGGTTCTTTTTTCAGCAAAAAGGCGTTCTTGTCATTTTTCTAAGTTTGCTGATGAGAGCATTAATTCAATTTTCAGACTACTGAAAATTCCATCCACTGGCTCAATAGATGCCTTCGGAGATGGGCACTTGCATGATTTAAGCATTCGGCTGACAAAATTTTCTAAGGTATTTTTGTCACTCTCTCTGTAAGGACCTCAGAAGGCTATCTGGTAAATTTGTTTTGTTGAGGGTTCGTATGATTGAAGATGCTTGCAATGAAAAAATAGCATTTGGGGTGTTTCCCTGTCTTATCATGTGCATATGCATTATTTCCTGAAACCTAAATTTGGGAAGGGAGTAGCAGATGTGAAGTTTTTTGTGAGTTTTTTTTTTTTTTTAAATTTCCATGTTCACTTGTCGTTCATGTTATCTCTCACTTTCTGGGTTCAGTGGTACAAAAGGTTATAAAAAGCTGTTTCAGATAAAATTTTGTTCATATGAAGGCAGTAGCGCCGAGTACGATACACAAAATAGTTAAGGGAGGGTTATATGGGTGTATCAAGTTCCATAATGCGATAAAGACTAAGCAAAGTTTGAAATTTATTAAGAAAAAGGATAGAGATATTCTATGTGCTTGTTGTGAAACTATTGATTTATTAACTACAGAGATAAATCATAGATCCTTGTGGTATATAGTTTCCTAATATTTTTGGCAGACAGTTGTATTGGCATCCAATGTACCCTGCCTAAATAAGGGTCCAACTGCCCAATGCTCATGATTGTATCATTATCTCTTCTCTTTGTGCAGAAGGTAAACCTTTCAAGTTGCCCACAGATAACATCAGCAATGCTACTTTTGTCTTTGCTTCCTTCTTCACACAGTATGGGCTCCAAGTTAAGGAGTATTAAACTTGAATGCCTTGACACATATCAATGTTCAGCATTACTCAAATCGTTGCCCACTTTGTCCTTTGAAGCAGTACAAGAAGTGGATATTTCCAAGTGTCCGAGGCTACATCTTGGAACTGCCATTGAGTGCTTCTGCAAATCATTTCCATCTTTAAGAACACTGAAGGCAGCTTTTCTTTTGAACTTGAAGATAAACACCTTGTGTCAACTGGTGCAGAAATGCCCAATGATCTGTGAAGTTGACTTAACTGTTGACACTAGTCCAATTATATCATCACAAGTGTCCATTGTATCCTCAAGTCCAGCTATAACACCACAACTATCAAATTTGTCCTTAAATGTTGGGGATAGTCATCTGTATATGACTTCTTTTTACAAGTTTGGACTGTCACTAGCAAAGCTCACACTGGAGGGCCGAAGCGATCTCTGTGGTGAGATAGTTTTCAATATGTTTTCCACATGTGCTGTAGAGTAGAGTCAAATGCTCCATACCTCCAAAACATAGTTTGGAATACCTCTGTGATGGGATTGGCAGTGGCATGCTCATTTGTTAAAATTGTGGACAAAGTTAGTGGGAAATATTCACCATTTTATTGCATATAAGGCATGAGAGTGTTGTAGAGTTCATAAAAAGGAAATTTTTCACATCTATAGCATGCAATTGATGTCAGCATTTCATATGCATATGTTAATATCCTGGTCTTGGGATGTTTAAAATGTTTTATGATGATGTTTGAATGCCTTGCAATGAAAAGTATCTAATTATTTAATTTCTTATTTAACAACTTTTGCATGAAATTTAACTGGCCCCAGGAAAGGTTTGATATAGTGAATGCACAGTTTCAAAAACATGCAACTCATTATAGTGCGATATTTTTTTATCCTTTTTTATGGGTGTTGCCTTTTTCATCATTGATTGCCTCACTAACTCTTCCTTATAATGTTTATTTCAGATTCAGATCTCCAGCATATCTCCAAATTCTTTGGCCCTTTACAATACCTAAACCTCAAAGGGTGTATTTCATTAACTGATGTTGGCATAGCTACCCTTCTACATGGATGTATTAAGCTACATTCAGTTTTAGTTTGTGATACTTCTTTTGGGATAAATTCAGTTTCTGCTCTATGCTCTAGCTCTTCCAGTCATACTGCTGTCCAAAATATTGAAAATAAGCATTTGGATTCCCTGGCACTTAATCTTCAGACACTTCACATGGGTGGCTGCAAGTGTAAGTGTCTTTCCCTTATTGTTCTTGTTTTGGAATCAACATTCTCAGTCTCTTCTATTCAGAAAAATGGTGCCAAAGGGCACAAATAGAGTTATAAATTTTAGTTGAATATGTTTCCATTTTTTGTGTGTGTGTTTGTTTTTTGTCAGGCAGAAATTTGAGGGTTTCTTTTTTATTGATTAATTTATACTTTTTGAGAATTGAGATAATATCATCGGTGTTTTCAGTTGCAAGTAGTTGTTTTTAGGCACCATTATCCATATCATTCACAGTGAATGTACATATAGCTTCTCTGCCCCCTACTTTTGCTTCCATATACAAAAAATAAAACCTGAGAGAAGTTAGATTTTCTAAGTGTGGGAAGTCCTTGGGATTTTGCTTGCTTGACAAAGCATTAACTTAACTACAATTTCTATTAGGTACTTCAGGTTAGTAATATATATATATTCCCCTTCCTTCTTTGCATTTCTGCTATCTGTGGGTCCATAATCTAATATAATAGGAACTAATGTTTGTCACCATGACCAGTTGGACACATTCAATTCAGTCTCTTCACAATCTTACGGCACTTGCATTGAAAAGATTGTGTTCAATGATGATTCAACAAAAGTTAGGACCTAAGTTGTAAAATGGCTCAAGCAGTTGATGTAACAAATCCAGTCAGTTGAGAATCATGGTTTCTAAGTTTATTTAATTACATTTCCTTGTCTTTATTGCAAAAAAAAGAGAGGGCCTAAGCCTAAAGGTCATGGGACCACTTGTATGATCGATCACTTTTTCTCTCAGGTGTTGACGAAACATCTCTTCAAAAGCTTATGTCTCAAATGAAAAAGCTAAAGACTCTTTGCTTGCATGACACTCACCTTAGTGATGGCGCTCTATATATTTTCAGAGGTTCTTCCTTGGAGATGCTTGATGTTTCTAATACTAAGGTGGGTCATCAAGTTTATTGGAACCTAGCGGACCACCCCCACACCTTCCCACCACCCCCCCCCCCTCTCTCCCCTCCTTTTCCTCCTTTCCTCCTCCTCCCAAAAAATAAAGACAGAAAGAAGGAAAGGGAATGTAGAAAAGTAGCATCTGTTTTTGGCATATTAGTCTGTTGGAAAATACTTGATCCAATAGTGAGCCAACAGATCTCCTTTTTGTCACTGTACTTTTCAATGGTTCACTGGTTCACAGCTGACAAAACAAAAAGGGGCAAAATCATGTGTCCCTATTGTCATGCAACCATAGTAATTATGTGCCTGTAAAATTTCAGGTTTCCAAAGCTGCTTTAGCTCATCTAGTCGGTGGAAATCCAGGTCTGAAGTGTTTGAAAGCGAGGGGCTGTAGAAATTTGTCTCAACAGGAAAGTGACGCTCAAAAGAGAAAATTTTCTTCCTCCTATTCTTGCAGAGAACTGCATAATGAAATAGGAAGAAACTGCATGTTGGAAGAAATTGAACTTGGATGGGGATTTTCTTACTCCTCTTTTGAAGCTCTGGAGCCTGCAATCACATCACTGAGGAAAATAACTGTGGGCTTAGGTGGATCATTAGGTGAAAGTGCACTGAGAAAACTACCAACTATTTGTCCTCTGCTAGAGTCTATTATCCTTTACTTTCAGGTATACTTGTTAGTGGGTTTTGTGATAATTTTAGGCAACACCTGTTGTGTCCCCTTTGGTTTGTACTGTTATACATGCATTAGCTGTGATATCAGGAATATAAAATGCTCATATGTTTTTGGGATAAGTGTTTTAATAGTTAAATTTTGCAAGAGATAACTTTCTCTATAGATCATCATGAACTTTGTACTTTATTGGATTCTTCATAATGGTCTGTCGAGAAATCTTCTTGTTGAGGAGGTTGCATTAAGACCCTATTCATGTATTTGCTTCAGAAACTTGTCAGATGAAATCTTATGTGATCAGATCAGTATGAGTTAACTGATGTCACCTTGGGTATATCCATGCAGTTTTGGTGCTATTACTTGGTCATTCTTGGATTCAATCTAGTAGCAGTCTATTTTCTTTCTTTGAATGTCAAATTATATGTTTCTCTTGCATCAAAACCTACATATAAATATGAAATATTTTGTCATTTGACCAAAGATTTTAGTTCTTTACAGGTAATATCTGATAGCATCATTTTGAACATTACGGCAAACCTGAAGAACTTGCTAGAGTTGGCTTTGTGTCACTGTCTTGGTGATATATGTATTTTAAGCTTCAAGTTTTCTATGCCAAACCTGAGGAAGTTGAAGCTTGAGCGAGTGATCCCTTGGATGACTAACAATGATTTGGTTATTCTTACTCAGAGCTGTGCAAATCTGGTTGAGCTTTCATTGCTAGGGTGTAAACTTCTTAATTCAGGTTAGGAGCTATTTATTTCAAAGGGTATCATTTAAACTGCCTTATATTGGATGTAGCAGATAGGCATTTCCTCATTCATATCTAAGTCATGATCCAATATCTCAATAACAAGGTGTCCGTAAGTTTGGGAGCTATTATTGGTTTCTTTACAGTGCATTACAGGGATTTATTTTCCTTGTCTTATCTGTGTGTGGATCACTGGATGTACCTCTGGAGCAGTTGAAAATAATAGCCACTCGTTTTGAGGAAGAGGAATATTTGATAAGCCATTTTACTTTGCTGCTCTGTCTTCCTTGCAGACTCTCAACTGATAATCTCACAAGGATGGCCAGGCTTGGTTTCTATCCATCTCGAGGTTTGCCATTTTCAAATTTATTATTGCTGGTTTCCAATTTCTTTTGGTTCTTCAACATGCTTCATGATAATAAGTGGAAGCATGACTAACATATTAGTTTCAATATATAATTTTGTTCGTCTGTGTGGAATTACATGGAGTAAGGATTATATGCGAATTGGGCATGCTGCCTTCTTCTCCTTCATGCTCTGGTTGAGTTATGAAAATGTTAAAGAGAATGTATATATCACTCTTTTTATGACTGAGTTAGGAAATATGAAACTAATTGTATATATTACTCTAAAGACATGGAGCCTAAGAAAACTTGACATTCGGCATTCATCTCTTGTTCTGTGAGTTAAGTGTTCCTTGGTTTTTAGCCAATATACTTGCTATGCGTCAATGAATAATTTATTTGACGCATAATTATCAGCGTGGCATGTGATTGTGGTATTCTGGTCCTTGCACTACTTTTATCATGAAAGCTTTATTATGTTTAGGTGCGCATTCATGTTTACAAATGTGATCAATGCTGTTGTTTAGGAATGTGGACACGTCACAACAGATGGGGTTTCTTCTCTTCTTGGCTGTAAAGCTCTTGAAGATCTCTTGCTGCGTCATAATGTGAGATTTATTGAATGTTTCCTTTCAACTTGCTTTCACATCTTATTGATTATCGAATGGATAAACCTTATTGTTGTGCAGCCACTACTTGCGTATATAACAATTGGAACATGCATTCCACTAATATAATGATTGCTTGTCTTTTCGGTGCTGGATTAATCTATATTATACAGGGTCCTGGGATGCGGAGAAGCTTTATTTTCGAGGCTGCTTCAGAGGTAATATTAAAAATGTAGCACCAAGTTCTTGTTTTCAGTTAGAGGAATCAAGTTTAACCGGCAATATACTAATATCAACTGCCTTTCGTGTTGACTTCAGTTGCCAATGCTGAGGAAAGTATCGTTAGATTTGTGTGATGCAAATGAAGGTGGTTTTGATATTCCAGATGTAAGTTAAGAAATCTCTCTCTCTCTCTCTCTCTGTCTCACTCTCTCACTCTCTCACATAAGGTTTAATCCATTTTATTTGCCATAGTATGGTGACAGGTATTTCTTAAGTACTGTGAAGATAGCAAGATGTAAGTCTGAGAAGTATGGACTGGATGTTTCATTTGTCGAGGCTCGTAGGAGGTCAGTGCACAAAGAAACACTTGTAGTGGTATGGAACAGCAAAACTGTCGTTAGAACAGTGGTGAAGGAAAGACTGTAAAAACTGATCAAAGGTAAGATGGGGATTCAATCAGATGGATTTGTAAAGATGCCCAGACATCCCAAAAGCCCTTTGTACATTGTTGTAAAACTTGTGACAAATTCATTTACATTATAATACCAGTCGAACGAATGTTCTGCCAATATCTACAGCAACAAAACAACATAACAGACGTTTGTAAATAATTGGGATTCAAAAAAAAAAAGGTGGAGCTAGATTTAAACCATATTGTCATATCAAGTTAAGAATTAAGAAAATTATGATAATAGTTGGTGTGTCTAATTTAATGAAAAGAGAGAATGGACAAAGAAATTATTGTGTGTAAATAGTCACCGTGACAAGTTAATGTGGTGTTATTTTGAATTTGTAGCACAGCACGAACGACACGAACATTTTATGTAAGTGGAATAATTTTTCTTAAAGGATGAAGAGGAAAGAGTGAGTTGGTGGCTCGGTGGGCTCCTTAGTTTTGTTAGTTACTCCGATCAAGTCGGTTTAATCTAAAAGTCAGTAAAATTCTAAAAAAAATAAAATTAATTGATAAAAATTTATAGGACTGGGAATGCGTCGGTTTTTACTGGACAACTGACCCATATTTTGGAGGTGGTTGCAACCGACAACCGAATAGTTGGAAGTCAGTTCGATTGGTACCACCTGACACGCAGAAGTTGGTTGGTACCACCCGACCCATACAACCGACAGTTGGTAAAAAATGTGGGCCTTTGTAGTTTGGGCTGTGTGCGAATTGTGATTTGTGGGTGAGTGGGAAAAAAATACCAGGTCCAGGCCCAAGCCCACTTCTCTTTCTATCTCTCAGCTGCCACTCTCAAACAGTTAAACCATCACTCTCATCTCTGCTTCGATTTCTCTCATCTCTTAGTCTCGCTCCTCCTCTCATCTCTTAGTCTCGCTCCTCCTCTCATCTCTTAGTCTCGCTCCTCCTCTCATCAAATGGGAAAAAAATACCAGGTCCAGGCCCAAGCCCACGCCCACTTCTCTTTCTATCTCTCAGCTGCCACTCTCAAACAGTTAAACCATCACTCTCATCTCGGCTTCGATTTCTCTCATCTCTTAGTCTCGCTCCTCCTCTCATCAATTAGTGAATACTCAGTCTTCTCTCTCACCGGCAACCAAGAACTCCGTTGCAATCATCACCGGCGACGGCGACCGCAACCCCGACCTCCCCCACCTCTCAGCTCGTCACTCTCTCTGTCTCTCAGCTGTTCGGCTATCTCCTCAGTCTTGTTATAAATACAGCTCTGCCTTTTAAATCTTATCCTGGTCTTTAAATACAAAAGAGAAAAACGAAGCCCCACCTCTTAGCGAAAGAAATCTAGGGTTAGGTACTGTGAATCTCTCAGGTGCGCCTCTCTTATCTCTCTGTTTATTTTCCATTCATCAGCTACTAAAGTTTGGGGATTTCTTCTTTGCCAATCATATTTATCACCAATTAGTCTCAACTTTTAATTTTCTCAATTTCTACTACCAAATCGATGATTTCAGAAAAAAAAAAAAAAAGATAAAACTTTTGCAATTTTTAATTTCTTGTTTGTAGTTTGGGTTGNGATAAAACTTTTGCAATTTTTAATTTCTTGTTTGTAGTTTGGGTTGTTTCTGCTTGGATTAGCCATGGTGATGCTTAGATATGTTTGAATTATGCATATAAAGCATCTAGGTTACCTATGGTGTATTAGAACTGAATTTGTTCTTCTCTTTTTTTTTGTATTTGTGTTTTTTTAGTTTGTTTTATCTAGGAGAGCATAAATAATGTGTAATTATTTTTTCTTTCATTCGATAAAAATTATTAAGATATATACAAAAAAACTATTTTTTAATTTTTATATAAAAATTTCAAAAAAAGTAAATGCAGTCTAATTGAGTTGCATCAAACAGCAGAACTTATCCAGCCTCTTAATTTGGTGCAACATCAAATGCACGACAGGACTTTGAACTTTATAATATGGTATAGTTGAAGACAATACAATACTATCCGGTTGAATAGTAGAGTTGGATACAGTGTGCCAAATGAACCCTAAGGCATTATATCGGGGACAGAACTAGGCTCTTGGTGTGTTCATTATCTACGGCCCTGATGAATATGAATGTTTCTTAAAACAATAAGTAGATGAAAACGGAATGTATTCTTTGAAAAAGTTGCTTTTGTCAATGTTGCTACTGCTGCTGGTGATGATTGTTTTTAACTAATAGTAAAGGTGTTTTGATCATTTTCATTGTTCTCTTTTCATATATCTGAGACATCTTTTTACTTTTTTGTGGGAAGAATATGTTTTTTGAATGTTGATGCGGGACAACTTTAGGGTCAAAATCATAATTTTAGATTTTAGGATATTTCTAATTATATGGTTTCCTTTTTTTAATTAGGATGAGTATTAGTTTCTTAGTAGGAGGAGTTTTCCTTGTGTGTTTCTTAGTGGGAGTAGGGTTTGAATTAGTTTCCTTTGTTAATTAGCCTTTCCCTTCTATTTTTCCTGGCAAGAGAAGGGTTTGATGCCTATATATAGGCATGGTTGCTGTGTATTTTGATAATCTTTCAATCTTTTAATAATACTTTGAGACTTTTCTCAATCTGGTGGAGTCCAGTGTTCTTGTTTTGGGTTTAGACGAATGGTTCTAGTTTCTCACTGCGTCAAACGTTGAACTTTAATAGCCTTTGAAATCTCCAAACTCATCATATATTGCCGCAGATACCAGGGAGAAAATGCCTAAGGTAAAGACTAACCGAGTCAAATACCCAGAAGGATGGGAACTGATTGAGCCTACTCTTCGTGAACTCCAAGCAAAGATGAGAGAAGGTTGGTATCTTCCATGTATTTATTACATTGTTCACTGAACTTTGAAAACTTAATTTGTTCAAGAACCCATCCACAACCCTCCTCCTCCTCCTCCTCCTCCTCCTCACACACACACACACACACACACAAAAAAAGAAAATAACTAATGTATATTCTCTTTATCTTCGGGACAGCTGAGAATGATACTCATGATGGTAAGAGAAAATGTGAGACCTTGTGGCCTATTTTCAAAATAGCACATCAAAAGAGCCGCTACATTTTTGACCTTTACCATCGGAGAAAGGAAATATCCAAAGAACTGTACGAGTTCTGCCTGGATCAAGGCTATGCTGACCGCAATATAATTGCAAAGTGGAAGAAGGTTTGTCTCAGAAGCTCTTCTATCTCGAATTCTTTATTTGCTACTATTCAGTTTTTTTTTTGCTTGAATTTATATGCGTATGGACTATGGAGTTGACTCAGTAATATATCAGACTTGGAAATTACCTTGCCTGGTTATGATTTGGAACTTTAGTAGTTAATCAGGAAAAACCTATAAATAAGATACAAATGTTAGAAAATTAGCAAGTTGGGAAGATACATAGGCATGGGACACATGGATGATATGGCATCAATATGCCTACTCAAAGGTTCATGGAAGACCCAGGACTTGGGGGAGTGTCATGAGGATAAAAGTCAATAATGAGAGGTCTTGTACATTTATTGAACTCATTTTTGATGTTCTCATTCTACATGCTTTGGAAGTGCATTTTCATCTTTGATATTAGGATGTTAAGGGAACCTCTGTACGATATTTTTGCAGGTTGTTATGGATATCAGTTTAATTATAATGTTGAGAAAATTTTAAAAAAATATGCCAACAAACGCATGTACCTTGCTGTCCATTTATCCAAGTCTATTTCATTAAACTCTAAATCAATGGCACGTGGTTTTTGTTTGTCTTGCAGCCTGGTTATGAACGCCTCTGCTGTTTAAGATGCATGCAGCCTCGGGATCACAACTTTGCCACCACATGCGTCTGCCGAGTGCCCAAGCATCTGAGGGAGGAGAAGGTTATAGAGTGTGTGCATTGTGGCTGTAGGGGCTGTGCCAGTGGAGATTGATCAGTCGTCTGTTCTGCAAATTGTAATGGTAGCTGGGCCAGATTATCCTTGGACATGTTTGCTGGAATTTGTAACGTTTAGCTGACCTTGATCTTCCTGAAGCTGGACCCTTTGCAAATGTATTAGTAACATGTCTCTGATGTTGCAAACGAATTTGTTTCATATTTTAACTAACTGCAACTTGGAAGCTAGAAGAAAGCGTATTTGGGACTTTAAAGTTCTCCATCAATTGTTTAAAGTGTTTCAGTGTTTTCTCACCATTTTTTGTTTACTAAACTTGGTCTTGATGCATGATTCTAATTGCACAAGTAACATATTTGGCCTGGAGTTCAGAGAGTGCCTTGTGGCATTGAAATGTAGGCATAGGGTAGACCGCCAAAAAAAAAAAAAGGAAAAACCTTAAATTTGCAAACATTTGTGGGTTGTTGGAACCATGAAAGTATTTACAAGCTACTTCTAAATTGGGCTCTTGTAGGGGCCACAAGTGTTTCCAAACTGTAGCCCAATGGAAGAGCCTCATAAATTGGACGCCTTCTTGTCCCGCACAAAGGAAAAGGAGAGGAAACAACATTGACATGTCATGACTGGCCCTACAATTTGAGTCCGACTCTGCTGAAATGTCCCAAAAGTAAAACCAAGCCCTCTCATTGCTTCACAATTTGGATGGTGTTAGTGATAGTAACCATTATTTCTAAAATCATGCTTGGGTTCGCCAACTTATCAGACCCCATTGTGTTTTTAAATTCCCAAGTTGCTCACTTGGACCTGGAGGGCTGAAGAAAATTATGAAACTTGAGTCAACTTGACAAGAAAGTGTAAGGGTTAGTCCAAATTGTTCAGATTAGCCAATACATTTCTTATATAGAAAGAATGTAAGATTTGAGAAACTAAAGTTAGTTGCAGTTCTTGAAAGAGAAAGGCTGATTGCAAATTTTCAATGAAGAAGCTAAATATTTTATTTTACTTCCTTGCACTACAAAATAATTAATGATGATAAAAATTAACATTCTCTTTATTTCTTTTTCCTACTACTTTTGGTATGGCAAAAGATTATCAAGAATCCAACAATGGTAGAAAGTAAAAGAAATAGAGAGAATAACCAAAGCAGCTCAAAGATATAATTCCATATTAGACAATTATTATGTCTTAAAATCTTAAATTGTTATAGAATAAGTCAACAATATACACCGAATTAACACATCAAAAAGTAAACAAAAGATTCGGATTGAAAACATCGGCTTTAATGACTCATTAGGTATATAGGTTTGGTTTGTCTATAATTTAGGTCAAGGCTAGATTTACCCACAGACATTAACTTCCAAACAAGTGATATAGAATCCTGTGAGTCCAAATATTCCACTGTCATTTTGAAATCATGTAAACCATATATCAAGCAGTACATAGTTTAGTCCTATCATTGGGGGCTTATTTGATTTCTTTGTGACCAAGTCATCAGTGACTGAAAAACCAGAGGCTGCTCTGTAATTTAGAAAGAAAATCAAATAAAACCTTGATGAAATCAATACATAAATGTAGGAACTGGACTTTTTAATGAAGAACCAATAAGGCATTGCCTTGCCCATATTGAATATGCATTTCAAGAATCATGTAAAGACATGAATCAAATACTAGTATCCCACACATGGAATCAAATCGCTTTCAACATTGACAATAGCTAGGTTCAAATTTTAAAATAATCTTAAGCACAACATTGAATTGAGTGCAGGTTTTGTGCAACTAACGTGTACTTTATTATTACTCTTTCTTTTTTTTCTTTTTCTTTTTTCTTTTTTTCTTGTAATGGCACTTAAAATATGTTTCACTCTTCAACATGACAACAAATATGACAGATGGATCAAGCTAGACCATGTGAGCTTCTACTTTTATGCGATTCACATTTGCCTCCAATATTTGCTCATACCATCATCACCTAATTATTGTTTGGAAAGTCATAAACATGTGAATCATGTGAATGTGATACGTTGCAACCCATGACTTAATTTTTTCAAATAACAAAACAAAACCCAAATGAGCTAAGCTTGTAACTTCATTGATAGTGAGCACTGATCCTTAAAAAATTGAAACATTCTTAGATTTTAAGATACTAAATAACGAAATAATGTTTAATTTATTCATAGTTGATCATTGTTTGAACATATTATAAGTATGCCATATTATTTGTTAGTTAAAATTTGAGAAAAAAATTTGATCTTTCTATATTGTATTGATATATGTATATATATTATATTTGGCCCAATATTTCTCTCATGACCTAATTTTTATTTCAGTGAGACGTCAAAAGGATATTAATTAAACTTGTACTAAGCGATCTACTAGGTAGATCGCTAGAAATCTCACCCATATAATTAATTACGTAGCTATTATTTTTATTTTTTTTAAGTGAAGATAAATTTGAACTTGAAACTTCTTCTAATATAAAATAGAGAATTAGTACATAATTATTGTTCAGAAAGTATTAATTAAAATGTGATGCTTGTAGCCAATAATTTTTGACAGATACATGAATTGAGAACTGACTGAACATGCATTCAGAGACTAGTTGCGCATCTTGGGCAGGTTTTTCATGTTTTTTTTTGTCTGACCTAATTACCTAAATTATCATTGTGGACCCTCTTGAATATTGTTACAGAAGCTTAAATTATGCATATACCAATAAACTGAATTAATTGAAACCTGAAAACAGGAGCCCTTACATATAATAGATGCTGCAGTAATTAAAAAAATTATTTTTATATGGTTAATATAATATTACTCCCATAATCCCATTGACCCAATTGACTAATGCTTTTTGCAGGTTTTTTTTTCAAGGAACCAACCCTGCATGATGCTTAGACCCAAAAAATCTTAACCCATCTAGGTTGTGAACAGTGGTCTTTGATTTTTGGGTTATTCTACAAAAGCAGTATTGATTCATAAATTTTAATTCATTAATTATATATTTTTGTAGGTACTTCACTTATAATGACATACAAATTACAATTACTTTATGACAAAAATGATTGTCAGTTGCATCTACAGTTACAACATTACAACCATATATATATAAAAAAAATATTAATATATTTTACTTAAACAACCCAAAACATATTTAAAAATACTAAAAAAAACCTTAATAACCCTACAAACATTAATATTAAGAAGAAAAAAAAAGAAAAAACATAGAATCACAACTCTAGATGCAAATGTAATTGCGCTTCAGCTATAGACTGTCATTTTAAATAACGAATTAAGTTAGTGTCATTTCGAAAATTTTAGAAGTTTTTTAATCCTTAAAAGTAATAAATCTTATAGTTTTCTAATTCATGACAAAAATTGTTACAATTTATCACTCTTTTACTCACAAACAGATATATATATATATATATATGTGAAGACAGTAAAATTTCAATACAGTAGAAGTCGCCTTGTGTTTGACCAATCTAGGTTGTGAAGCAAGGTGCTTCCTTTAATTGCAGCCGTCATTATGGGAAGGCTCACAATAATTGGAGCCAGCTAAGATTCCACGGCTTAAGATTGAGTCAAACTCCAATACCAAGAGACTTGAACTCATGAATCTTATCAAAATTTCAATACATTGCTAGCGTGCAAAGCAATGAGACTTTGATTCTTTTTTTAATATTAGAAATAATATAATATGTGTATATAATATAGGGTTTATGTATATATATATATGTTGTCTCATTCTCATATGTATATCAAGCAAATACCCACTGTATTTTTCCAATATGAGAAAAACAAGGCCTCCAACTCCAAAACAGGCTATCATAATGAAAATTAAAGATTTGCTTGCTAACACCTGTAGTACATGAACTACAAAATTCTACATATATTATATACAAATATCTTTGATTAATGCTATTCACTTTCTCCGATTTATCTTTTCTATCAACTTTTTCATTTATTATTTTTATTCGCAATGTAAATTTATAATCGAAACTGTTCATTTTTAAAATCTAGCTATAAATATCATTTCTAAAAAAATTAACCAAATCATAAATTAGTTGATTATGACAGTTATGTTATTTATAGAATTGTAATCAAATAAACAGACTGTTTTAATAACAATTTAATTCACCGTTTATTTATTTAATAACGATTACAATTTTTGATTTATTTTATTTTTTGAATAAATGATATTCAAATAATTATCTAAAAATAAACAATTCTAATTATAAAACTACACTATAAATAAGGGGGAAAAAAATTGGATTACATAAGGTGAATAAGATTCCCAATCTCTTTAAACTTTTTGCTACTAAAACATAAGAATTTAATTTATTTGTATGATATAACATATTCTTAATATAAAATAATTCAATAAATTAGTAAATATAAGGATAGCTCTGCCATTGTCCTCTTATAAATAAGCCTCCATTGTCAAATTTTCATATTCACATCCAACACTCAATCTGAGAAACTGGACCCACCAACCAAACAGCAACACAAAGAATTTGACATTTCGCAGTCGCAGTCGCAGTCGCAGTCGCAGTCGCAGTCGCAGTCACAGTCAGAGAGACTCACAGGCCAATGTTATCATCTGAAGATTTTATGCCAATTAATCACCAAATGTCAATCAACGGCTGAATTGTTAGCCACGTACGAGTTAGGCTCATTAATTTTTATCAACTAACTTTTGTTGGCAAGTGGAATATAATAGCTAGGAGGAGGCGGGTGCGTCTGTACTCTCTACTTTTGCGCAGCATCTATATAGAATAGAACCTTCTTTGTTTCTTTTGCTTTCCATTTCTTTTTCTTTTTTCTTTTTTTGGCCACATGTTTTGCTTTGCTTCTAGAAGACGTTGAATTGGGGAGGGGGTTAATGGTGCTTTTCATTATACGTGCAAATTGCACTGCAAGAAAGAGATTGTTCACCGGTTTTAGTCTTTGGGATCTGAAAATGTATTACATATTATGTAATTAATCTCCTCAAAATATAATATGTGTATTTTTTTTAAAGATAAGTATGTAGAAAGATAAGTACAAATGTTTAAAATTTTAAAATTTAAATACATTGTTAATATTACGTCAGTATGTTATATAATGTTATGATCTCTAACTATAATTTATCAAGAGAAATGACTAAAAGAGGTGAAGTCATTGCAACTCACTCACATTAATTAACTTTAGACTTTGTTTAATGTCCAAAAGTGGACTAGATCTAGATATATTAAATAACTAATTTACGTGTATTTAAAAAAGAAACTTTTAACTTAAAAGAAGAAGAAAAAAAATGAAAATGATTAGTCATGAGAGTTAATAAATATATTTTCAGATATTAATTTTTTATGATTAATTCATTTTCTTCTTTTAAGTTAAAAGATATTTTTCATCTTCCTCCTTTACTACACGATGAATCTAAATAATTAACATATTTAATCTAATCCTGAATAACAATGAAACTAATGTAAATCAATTTTATATAAACTAGTAAACTACATCCCATTAAAAAAATGGTAAACAAAAAATCCTCTTTTCATTGGTCCAATTGACTAGAAATAGCTTGAGGTTTATATTTCTCCTTTTTTTTAAGATAAGATGGAGAGGGATTAGAAAGTGACCGCACCTCAATCCAAATAGCTGAATCCTCCAAACCATACAACATTTCCTATGAGCGATGACTGAAAGGCTAAAGCCAGTATTGAAACTTAAAAGGGATAATATATCAAAGGTGTAACGTTGACAAAAAATTGTAGATATGATATCTAAATGTTTCTCAAAAAAAAGAACAACAGAAAAACGGACATGATATATAAATCCGATTGAAATGATTTTTTTAGTCTCGTACATGATTCATAATTATAATAAAAATAAATTAATTAATATTAATTGCACATAAATAGATGATAATTCTAAGTTTAAAGTATAGTTTTTGTTATTGAAATACTTTAGTTCTTATTAAAGAATTGTCATCTCTTTATGTATAATTAATATTATTTAAAATTAATTTTTATTACCCATTTTTACTGTATGCATTCAACATTAATTGCAAAATTGAGCTGTTTTAGTACTCCATTGTCGTTTCTTGAATTCTTGTTAGATTTAGCGCGTATTAATAATTTAATACAAAGTAGATGACCCCTAAAAAATATCATTGTCAATAGGCTTTTCATTGCCCCAAATTTCCACGCAGAGAAGGTTGGCTAATACTTTTTTGGGGTAACAAAATAATCAATTAAACAAAAAAAAAAGGATTGGCTAATACTGTCAGTTACTTATAAGTTATAGTTATGAAAATCATATGAGTGTCTATCAAATAAAACATTGCCCCAAATTTCCACGCAGAGAAGGTTGGCTGATACTTTTTTGGGGTAACAAAATAATCAATTAAACAAAAAAAAAAAATTGATTGGCTAATACTTTCAGTTACTTATAAGTTACAGTTATGAAAATCATATGAGTGTCTATCAAATAAAAATAAAACCTATAGGAGTGTCGGCAGGTTGCAACTATTTTTCCATAAATAACATGAAACTTTTTTTTTTTTTAACCTATGTTAGGAAAAATTTGTTTTTCTAATCATTTTTCTCGTGAAAGATCCATAATGTTCTTCACTAAAAACCAAAATTTGTTTTTCTTTTCTTTCTCTCTTTCCCTCATCTGATCTCTCTCTCTTCCTCCTTCTCATGGTCACTGATTTCCTTCTTCCTCCCTCCTTCCCAACAAACCAACACGGTCACACCTAACCAACTAGAACCACCACACCTTGAACCCATCTCGTCCGAGATCTTCTCCCTCTCAGGTTTTTCTTGTTGTTCGTCCTGCGCACCCGTGCCTTACACTTTCGATTCCCACCCCCCAAGCACCTCCTTCCCCAGCCAACCAAAATGAGTAGATCTAGTTTTTTATTTTTTTCATTTCTTTCAAATCCAAATATGGATTTTTTTTGTTGTAAAAAAAATCCTTTATACATCTTTCTCTTTATCTCTTTCTCTGTCTATTAAAACCAAATTTAGATTCAATGGAGAATTATATATGGATACAATTTTTTTTTCTTTGATTATGTTTTCTTTAATTGGTCAAATGAAGAAAATTATATATATTCTATCCATTTTATGTCAATTCTTATATATAAGAAAATTTTGTATAGTATGTTAGACAATTCAAGTCTTTAACATATTATATTATTAGATTGCAAATTAGGACTATTGCGATAAAATTATGTAGTTATGATCCTTATTCACAATTTAATACCATGACTCAATACACACTCTTTCTTTATATTTTTTACTTTTTGGCCATTAACACACACTCTGTCTATATATAATAATTTTCCTTAATTTTGAGAAAATATGTTACTAGCTTTAATTATGATTTCCTTCTTTATATCAAAAGAACATAAAGAAAAAACCAAAATACTTGGATTTAACCCCAATTCCATCCACACCCTAAATTTTCCTTAATTTTGAGAAAATATGTTACTAGCTCTAATTATGATTTCCTTCTTTATATCAAAAGAACATAAAGAAAAAAACCAAAATACTTGGATTTAACCCCAATTCCATCCACACCCTAAGCTAGTACTGGTCAAATCTTTTTTTTTTTTTTTGGGATTACACAATTTTTAAAATTTGTAATGGTGTCTAGACAATTGTTTAATTGAAAAAGGACAATTATGGATAGGCTTATGTTCATGTTAGGCAGTCAAGATACCAAGAAAAACCAACACAAATAAGTTGGTCCGAGGCATCATCATATGCATGACAATTAATTAAGCAAGGCTATGAATTTCTTTCAGGTGTCCAGCAACACTAGTAGCTCTATTTCCATTAATAGTTAATGCATCAATGAAATAGTTCAACTTTTTTTGAATTTGGTAATGAGATACAAAGTCACACATGCATCAATTGCATGGTAAAAGGACATTTGCGTCCTTTTTTGTAACTTAAGGTAATTAAACTACAAATGTATGATTTTTGTTTTTTGAATAAAGAGACTTAACTTTCATTACTTTTAAGAAATAGAATAAAGTCAATAAACATCATCTAAAATACCAGCCAACCAACCAGCCAGCTAGAACATGACGCCTTAACTAGAGAGCAGATTTCCTACTAGGTTTGGTGTTTTGATATTAAGTTTTTAATCTTAACCCTCTCTCTCACTTTCTTCTTTTTATTTCTCTCTCTTTTCTCTTTTTAATGGTAAAATTTTAAAAGTTTACCAAAATTGATACCAAGTCTGATAGGAAATAATCTCGCCTAATTAGTAGATGATGATCTGAACATGACAATGCAAACCTAATTAGCAAGTGCACTACGCAATTAAATATTTTTAAACTATAAGCTAAAAGTAAAAATCTCAACAAAAATATAGGCACTAAACGAATTATTTGGCTTATTTTGATAGAAAAATGCTCTGCTTTTAAGTTTTTTTTTTGGCTGAAGAAGATGAGCACATTCTTTGCTTTTTGGTTCCGTATGCAATACTGGATAATGATTTTTCTCTGGTTGCAAGTTGAAGGAATCGTAGATGCCACATAGATTGATTCTACAACAGTATTAGTCATAATATCTTTATTTTTTAGAAAATTATTTAAGAGTTAGAGATCAAGATTGAAATCAAAACAATATTTTTGTATTCAATTAACTAAATTAATTTCAATTCACAACCAAGAAAAATTAACTTAAATTTACATATTATCTGGACTTGTATTAGATATATATATATTGGTATGCCCTGAAGAACTTTACCATGTGTGTCCTTCTCGAAGGTCAAGCTAAATAAATATCTTGCCATATATTGTGTCCTTCTAGAAGAGAAACCCCGTCACGCAATTTGGATAAAAAAAGACAACCCCAGGCACTACATAATAATGATTTGGCACTGCTATCACATTTACTCTTCAACTAGGTATCTATCCATTTGTAGATATATATATATATATTTATGATGTATTAAATAGTTTTTGGATCAAAGTGTTTCTCTATCCTACAAAATTCACATTTAAATATAGAAATAATACTTAGTCAAACACTCATACTCACGTTTTTAGGAGTTGAGAAATAAGGCTTACAGTCCACTTCTATATGAACTTTCTGTCCTCTCAGTGGCCTAAAAAGGTGAAAAACAGTTTCGCGCATTAGGGCAAATGGCGTTTCAGCCATTGGTCTTCGAGACCTGGACTTTTATACAGTCATACAGCACCAATTTCGAAACAAGAAAATCTCTATTTGTTTACTCAAGGTTTACTGTAATAACCTTTCAATTAACAATAATTAATTCAATTAATATCGTTGGATTCATTGAATTGTTAATTAGGTTTTTGATATGAGCTGGAATATTTAAGAAACAATAAAATAAGGCTCTCATCAGTCATCTACAATTTTAATGTTAACAAAGATTCTTTATCCTAATAATAAAGAAATTTTTTTTATGTGGCCGTAGTACCAAGTAATATGTTAAGATAATATTATTTATTTTTTAAATTATAATATATATACATGCATTTATATATAAAATCTTAAACTTTAAACAATATCTTTAAAAATTATATACGTAAATTAAGAATCGTATATTAACATATTACATAATTATAGCTGTTGTGATCTTGCTAGTAGATGCCCTACCTACTTGTCATCATGAAATGTACACGAACATACACTCTAGTCTCTAACTAAGTAACATACAAAATAAAATAAATGAGCTGTAGTGAGAGTGCCACCTACGCAACAAGTACAAATAACGAATACAACAAATGAATAGATCAGACCAAAAAAGAAAAAATTAAAAAATAAATAAAATATTGAATATGAGATCATCAGCAGTTAAGCACCAATGAACCTTCTAGCCTTGGTTAAATTCAAACCGATACCAGCCTCCTACGTCCATATCTCTCATCACCACTCTTTTTATAGCAAAGAGTCGAAGTTGCTGCCGCAGTAACTCTGCGCGGCGTCGTTTTACCGACGATGAGTGAGCGAGCTGAGTTACGGTAACGACTTGTCAGTCGGACAGAGTACTAACTCTCTGCTACAGAAACTCTTTTCCAACGACTTTTAGAAAACCGTTGGGAATACTCAAAGGAAAGATATATTAAGTTATAAAAAAACTACTCAAGTACTGAGCTAGCTCTGTTGAATTAGATCGCAATGGCGGCGGCTTTGGCGGGCGATGATCTGGCTCGATCGACGAGCAGCCGGAGGAGCTGGGCCTCCGGGAGCAAGCGGAGCTGGGCCTCCACGAGCTTCCGGGAGGTGTGGCAGGGGCCGCCGGACGTTTTCAACCGGAGCGGCCGGCAGGACGAGGAAGAGGAGCTCCGGTGGGCCGCCATCGAAAGACTCCCGACGTACGACCGCCTGAAACGAGGGATGCTCCGGCAGGTCCTCGACAACGGCCGAGTGGTGACTGATGAGGTGGATGTGACGAAGCTCGGAATGCAGGACAAGAAGCAGTTGATGGAGAACATACTCAAAGTTGTCGAAGACGATAACGAAAAGTTTCTCAGGAGACTCAGAGACCGAACTGATAGGTCTGAAACTAAATACCATGTTTTGTTTTCTTTAAAAGAAGAGTCTTTTATTTTTATTTTTAGATTTTTCTTAATATTTATGATTTTGGTTTTGTGATTTGTGATTTGTTCAGGGTGGGGATTGAGATTCCGAAGATTGAAGTTCGGTATCAGAATTTATCTATTGAAGGAGATGTATATGTTGGGAGCAGAGCACTGCCTACTCTGCTTAATGCTACCTTGAACACCATAGAGGTTTTATTTTAGTTTCTCCTAATTAATTTCCATTTTTCTGAATGTTTGAGGCTTGTTATAGTTTCTTTAGTTGAATGGATTTAATGGGTTATTGATGTCGATGATGATTGATTTTGTTCTCTTACACAATTTGTGTTTGTGGGATGCCAGAGTGTTCTGGGTTTGATTCGGCTTGCTCCATCTAAAAAGAGAGAGATCCAGATTCTTAAAGATGTCAGTGGAATAGTCAGACCCTCTAGGTATGCATATGAAATTATATTCCTCACAATCACTATAGGATAGGGGGTTGGTTTTGTCAAGCTACTTTGACTCTGTAAATGGCCACAATAAATGGAAGAAAAAAAAAACAGAATGATAATTTTGATTTGTCAGTTTCATTTCATGAAAGTGTGCAGTGTCTGCAATCCTTTACTACTGGTTTTATGACAGTTAATATTAACTGTGTTGGTAATTTTCAGGATGACCCTACTTCTGGGTCCCCCAGGTGCAGGTAAAACAACCCTTTTGCTGGCACTTGCAGGGAAGCTTGATGACGATCTAAAGGTGAGGTTTCAATAATTGCATTTCTCTTTACAGTTTTCATAATTTATGGTTTAGGGTTTGTGTTATAATCTTTTACCATTTGCTTTTATATTGATGACTTGAAAATGGTGATCAAACAGGTGTCAGGCCACATCACCTACTGTGGTCATGAACTAAATGAGTTTGTTCCTAGAAGAACCTGTGCTTATATCAGTCAACATGATCTTCACTATGGAGAAATGACAGTGAGAGAGACATTGGATTTCTCAGGACGCTGTTTAGGTGTTGGCACTAGATATCAAATGCTGGCTGAACTCTCCAGAAGAGAGAAAGAAGCAGGAATTAAACCAGACCCTGAGATTGATGCATTCATGAAAGCCACCTCAGTATCAGGCCAGAAGACTAGTTTGGTCACAGATTATGTTATCAAGGTTTGTTTCCTCCATTGTATATTCTAGTACCCATCTCTTTAATCTTTGGTACGGCTATACTCCTCAAATTTATTTCAAATTTTCAAATCTAAGTCTAATCCAAACCTCATTTATTTGATTATGACAAGTAACATACTAACATGTAACAACTTGTAGCGACTCTAAAATCATTGTTAAATCTTTCAACAAGCCAATTAATTGGAAAATCTGACTAATTATTAGAATTCTTAACAGATATTGGGATTGGATATCTGTTCTGATATTATGGTTGGTGACGATATGAGAAGGGGTATTTCAGGTGGCCAGAAAAAGCGTGTGACCACTGGTATGCTTTCTTGGACAATGTTAGTTTTGTTCCTTAATTTGTGCATATCATCTGTAATAATATAATTTTGAGTCCATTTATAATTAAACATTACAAGTCTAATGGGTTTTGGTTGAACCATGTGTGCAGGGGAGATGTTGGTTGGACCAGCAAAGGTTCTTTTGATGGATGAAATTTCAACTGGATTGGACAGTTCCACCACATTCCAGATTTGCAGGTATATGAGGCAAATGGTTCATATAATGGATGTAACAATGGTCATCTCTCTTCTACAGCCAGCACCAGAGACATTTGAGCTCTTTGATGACCTTATCTTACTCTCAGAAGGTCAGATTGTGTACCAAGGTTCGCGCGAGAATGTTCTTGAGTTCTTTGAGTACATGGGTTTCACATGCCCAGAGAGGAAAGGAGTTGCTGATTTTTTGCAAGAAGTAACATCCAAGAAGGACCAAGAACAATACTGGTTCAAGAAGAACCATCCTTACAGCTATGTTTCAGTTCCTGAATTTGTGCAGGCCTTCAGCAATTTCCAAAGCGGCCAACAGCTTGCGGCTGATCTCAGGGTTCCTTATGACAAATCTAGAGCCCACCCAGCTGCATTGGTGACTGAGAAATATGGTATTTCAAACTGGGAATTGTTCAAGGCATGCTTTTCAAGGGAGTGGCTGCTAATGAAGCGCAATTCTTTTGTATATATATTCAAGACTACCCAGATAACAATCATGTCACTAATTGCCCTGACTGTGTTCCTCAGGACAGAAATGCCTGTGGGCACAGTACAAGATGGAGGAAAGTTTTTTGGAGCATTGTTTTTCAGTCTGATTAATGTAATGTTTAATGGGATGGCAGAGCTGGCTATGACTGTCTTCAGGCTTCCTGTTTTCTATAAACAGAGGGATTTCTTGTTTTATCCTGCATGGGCTTTTGGGTTACCCATTTGGGTGCTCAGGATCCCCCTATCATTTATGGAATCAGGGATTTGGATCATTCTTACCTATTACACCATTGGATTTGCTCCAGCAGCTAGCAGGTAAAGAGGGTTGCTCACATTTCTCAGTTTCAATCTTATAAACTTTTTCTCATGGCATCTCTTCCAAAACTATTTAGATGATGGAATTCAAATCAATTATGCTTTCGACTTGTGGGTTTAGAGCTCCACCCACTCACACACATTTTTTTCTTCACTGCTCCAGATTTTTCAGACAGTTCTTGGCATTCTTTGGCATACATCAGATGGCTCTGTCCCTCTTTCGGTTCATTGCTGCACTGGGAAGAACACAAGTTGTTGCAAATACATTGGGTACCTTTACCTTGCTAATGGTCTTTGTGCTGGGAGGATTTATTGTTGCCAAAAGTATGTAATCGATCTGATCTAATTTCAGCCACATTCTTGTAGTTAGAAGCAAGCTGTTATTATGTTTTAATGTTGTTATAAATTCCTTGAAAATTTCAGATTCTTCACGACAGTTCATTTTTTGTAAATGATTAATCAATCTAAGTATTTTTCTTCTTATGACTGCAGACGACATTGAGCCTTGGATGATATGGGGATATTATATTTCTCCTATGATGTATGGACAGAATGCAATTGTCATGAATGAATTCCTTGATGAAAGATGGAGTGCGGTAAGATTTCTCAGTGGTTTGATTGTCTTCATTTGATGATTTTCATTCCGTGTGAATACTTTCTTGCATATGCAACTATGTGTTTGTCATTGAAAATTCTAATATATCCTTTCCCACTGCAGAAAAATACAGATAAAAGAATCAATGAACCTACAGTTGGGAAAGTCCTCCTCAAGTCTAGAGGATTTTTCACGGATGAATATTGGTTTTGGATTTGTATTGGAGCACTATTTGGGTTTTCTCTTCTCTTCAACGTCCTATTCATTGCAGCACTAACTTATCTGAACCGTAAGTTCATCTCATTTCAGATTTAATACTCTTTTTTCATTTATGGGAATGAAGTTTCAGAGTTGACATACCCTCTCTTTTCTCTTTGGGAATCAACATCAGCTCTCGGAGACACAAAAGCTGTCATACCTGATGAAGAAAGTGAGGCAAAGAGAAGGAAGTCATCAACTGAAGGTTTGAGCAATCATCTTCTCCCCTTTGGTTTTTGGTTACTTTTCCCATCAACTATTTGTCTGCTAAGACAAGTTCACTTATCACTTCTACTGGTAATTGGTCATAGAATGACAGATAACATTTTAAGAAACATTGTTATACGCCTGACTTTTTATGAATAATTACAGGTATTGATATGGCAGTGAGAAGTTCTTCAGAAATTGTTGGTGCTTCGGATCGTGCACCAAAGAAAGGAATGGTTTTGCCCTTCCAACCCCTTTCACTTGCGTTTAGCCATGTGAACTACTACGTGGATATGCCTGCTGTAAGTCATTCATTTTAAACATTTTATTTCCTAATGTTATCATCTTCTGCAAGAAAAATTGAGGTAAACATCTGGTTTGTCATTCCAGGAAATGAAGAGTCAAGTTGAAGAAGAACGCCTTCAACTGCTACGAGATGTCAGTGGTGCTTTTAGACCGGGGATATTGACAGCACTTGTAGGTGTTAGTGGTGCTGGGAAGACTACTCTTATGGACGTCTTGGCAGGTAGAAAGACCGGTGGGTACATTGAAGGGAGCATTAGTATCTCTGGTTATCCAAAGAATCAAGAAACATTTGCTCGTGTTAGTGGTTATTGTGAACAGAATGACATTCATTCACCACATGTTACTGTCTACGAATCTCTCTTGTATTCAGCCTGGCTCCGTCTTTCTTCAGATGTAAAGACACAAACACGAAAGGTATGTCGTGTGATAAAAGAAACTAAGTTGGAATCATAATTTTCAATGATCTCCAGTATGATAATTTCATTTTAATTGTGAGACAGATGTTCGTGGAAGAAGTCATGGAACTGGTGGAGCTAAATCCAATAAGGGATGCTCTAGTTGGTCTTCCGGGAATAGATGGTCTTTCAACAGAACAAAGGAAGAGACTAACCATAGCTGTGGAGCTGGTTGCCAACCCCTCTATTATTTTCATGGATGAACCAACATCCGGTCTTGATGCAAGGGCCGCTGCTATCGTTATGCGTACAGTGAGAAATACAGTGGACACTGGGAGAACTGTCGTCTGCACAATTCATCAGCCAAGCATAGATATTTTTGAAGCTTTCGATGAGGTGAGATTCAATTTCCTAGACTCTTATTACCATCATGTCTTTTTTTTTTTAATGCATCCATCTTACATATGTTCAACCTGATTTGTGCTTCCTGCAGTTACTTTTGATGAGACGGGGAGGACAAGTCATCTATGCTGGACCCCTTGGTAGCTATTCACACAAGCTTGTAGAATATTTTGAAGTGAGTATTCTTTTAGGTTCTTATTTTGAGTACATCCTTACATGAATACGTACTCTTTATTGCATGAACTCCTAAAAAAGTACCTTGGCTTTGACATTTGAGCAGTATAGATAGACTACGTTAGTGATTTTAGAGCACTATGGATTAATATCTATAACCTATTACAGGCCGTCCCAGGGGTCCCCAAGATCAAGGATGGTTACAATCCTGCTACATGGATGCTTGAGGTCACTGCTCCTTCAGTTGAGTCTCAACTTGATGTGGACTTTGCAGACATTTATGCCAACTCCTCCCTTTACCAGTAAGTCTTGACTTTACTTTTGTTTTATTGATAGTTGTTTTCTCAAGTGACCTAGGATTTCTAGTTTTATGATTCTCACTCTTCCTCCCGATGTTCTTTTAGGAGGAATCAGGAGCTTATCAAAGAGCTTAGTACTCCGGCACCAGGGTCCAAGGATCTTTACTTCCCAACCAAATACTCCCAACCTTTCCCAGTTCAGTGCAAAGCCTGTTTCTGGAAAATGCATTGGTCTTATTGGAGAAACCCTCAGTACAATGCCATCCGATTCTTCATGACAATAGTCATCGGCTGTTTATTTGGTCTCATCTTCTGGAACAAGGGACAGAAGACGTAAGTTTTGGTTTCCTTGGACTAATTCATGTAATTCTATAGCTTTTTGGTCAAAAGAAAATGAAAAATGTGCCTGCATCGTGTGTTATTGGTATCTCTATCTTATGTTAGTTGAAATTATTTTATAACAGAACACAACAGCAAGATCTGATGAACCTTTTGGGAGCCATGTATGCTGCTGTGCTCTTCCTAGGAGCCACCAACGCTTCGGCAGTGCAATCTGTAGTTGCCATTGAAAGAACAGTCTTCTACCGTGAAAGAGCAGCTGGGATGTATTCTGAACTGCCTTATGCATTTGCTCAGGTAATATATACAATTGACAAACAGTTGAAACTTTTTCTTTCTCAAGCGGATGAATTTTGCTAAAATGACCAACTTTGTTTATTTCATATACATTTTGGAACTTTGTAGCACCCATCATAGTACATCACTAAAATACTGTCTCACTTATATTACAGGTGGCCATAGAAACAATCTATGTTGCAATTCAAACGTTTATTTACACTCTTATCCTCTACTCTATGATTGGATTTGAGTGGAAGGTGGCAAAATTCTTGTGGTTCTACTACTATATATTAATGTGCTTTATCTACTTCACAATGTATGGGATGATGGTGGTTGCACTCACTCCTGGCCACCAGATTGCTGCCATTGTTATGTCCTTTTTTCTCAGCTTCTGGAACTTGTTTTCTGGGTTTCTCATTCCAAGGCCGGTATGTGATATCAATGTACATTGAACCTCATTTTCTGTTTGCATATTAGAGCTCTCATATCTTATAACCTGTTACAGCAAATTCCTATATGGTGGAGGTGGTACTACTGGGCTTCACCTGTGGCTTGGACACTTTATGGCCTTGTGACCTCTCAAGTGGGTGACAAAAATGCTGACCTGGTGCTACCCGGATACGGTACCATGCCATTGAAGACCTTCCTTAAGGATAACTTGGGTTTCGACTATGATTTCCTTCCGGCTGTCGCCTTTGCCCATGTTGGTTGGGTTCTCCTTTTCTTCTTTGTGTTTGCATATGGCATCAAATACCTCAACTTCCAGAGGAGATAACCAGCTCTGCTTCACTCCTACAAATCTCCTAGTCTTAGACAATAGGATACCATTGGTTTAAAGTAGTCAAGAATGGGGGAAACAAAGTAGTTTCCCCCTTTTCTTTACTTTTTTCTTTTCCACATGTTGTGTATTATCGTATTCTTTTCTCATGGTTTTCCACAAAAGTAGCTATAATTTAGCTAAAATAGACACAGATAAGGTGCAAAGTTTTTGTTCTCTTGTGTTTTTCTCAGTCAAGTAAAGTGTTTTGATGTCAATAGAATATTGTTTGTACTATAATTCACTGTTATATAACCGAAATGTGTTGTTGCACCTTTCAGTTGTATTATTTTTTTTCACCATGAATGTTCTTCAACATAGTGTCTAATGTCATAACTTGTTGGAGGATTGTGATCAATTTTTATGTGTCACACACCACTAGTGCAATAACACTGGCTACCAGTGGGTATTGGCAAGACCCACCTCTAATCCTTGTCTCAGCAATTGTCATGTTCTGCCATCTTGAATGTTGGCTTCTTAATTGAGAAGGAGTGATCATAGCTTGAACCAAAGACTGGAAAATGGAAATGTAGTACCAATTGTCAGTTGCCACACAGCACTAAATGCTCCAAATGTTGGCAAGTAAGAGTAGGGGTTGTATTCGATCGGTATTCAATCCGACAGTAATATATCGATATACAAATCGACACCGGTTGAAATGACAGTTTAGTATCCAATTTTGTTTCGACGGTCTGAGGTACTAATATATTGGGCTGACTTAATTGGCTTTTTGATCATTTTCCCAAAATTTTACAAAAACTTAAAAACTTAAATAGTAACCCATAGAACATAAATAGAGTAATTACCCAAATCAATCAATTAAGGAATTAGAGAAAAAAAAAATAAAAAAGGAGGAGGGGTTAGCTAGATAGGGAATTAGGGATTGGGATTGGGATTGAAATTGGAATTAGGAATTGGGTTTTCAATGGATATAGGGTTTGGAGTGTTTAGGGTTTTGGGGGGTCTTTGGTGGTGGTGGTGATAACCAAATAGAGAATTAGGGATTAGGAATTTGGATTGGAATTAGAGATCAGGTTTTTCGTTGAATTTAGGGTTAAAAAAAAAAAAGACTTAATAAATGTAGAAGATAGGGTTAAAAAAAAAAACTTAATAAATGTAGAAGAACTTCTTATAAGATTAGTCTTTTATCTTTTCTTTGTAAAGAGCCAAAATTATCTAAATGTGAAAGGAAGAGCCAATTGGCATAGTAGTGCGGAGAGGCTCATATTTTATTCAAAGCAAAAGACATGTTTGAAAAAGTGGTGTAAGGTCTATGGTGGCTGTAGACAAGGGCAAAAGCGGAAGTTGCTGTTATCATAATTTCATAAACAAAACATGCGTGGTCCATTTGTCTATCAAGCTTGATTTGTGTACTTTGAAGAAAAAAAAAAGTTTTAAAAAGAAAGTCTAAAACATAGTTTGTTTATTTGGCCACTTGTCTAAAACATAGTTTCATCACTTCATTTTCGCTAGTAAATCTAAATCACAGCCACGAACAGCACCCCATATTAAGCCCTAGTTTTCAACCTTCAAACTCCAACCCAGTAACCATTAACCTCAAAACTCAAAGTTTCACATCCATTGTTGATTGTAAATAGATTAGCTATCTTTTACAGAAGACAAAAAGATGTCAGACCCAAAAGCTAGCACCACCAAACCCAGAGTGGTCTGCTGCATAGGTGACATCCATGGCTTCTACACCAAGCTCCAAAACCTCTGGTCCAATCTCGAAGCCACAATCGACCCTTCAGATTTCAACACCGCCCTCATAATCTTCTTGGGAGATTACTGTGACCGTGGCCCAGACACCAAAAAAGTGTTGGACTTCCTCATTTCTCTGCTCTCCAAATACCCACATCAGAAGCATGTCTTTCTTTCTGGGAACCACGACCTGGCCTTTGCAGCCTTTGTGGGGGTCCTGCCTAAGCCTTTGGATGGGTCTGAGTTCTCTGTGGGTTGGAAGGAGTATGAGGATAATGAAGACAGAGAAGGCTGGTTTAAGGGTGATGGGTATGAGAGCATGCATTTGCAAGGTAGGAGATGGAGTGGCAATATCAAGGCTAAGACTAATGTGGCCAAAGGGACTGATTACCAGGGTTCGATTTATGATGCTAGACCGACCTTTGAGTCTTATGGGGTCCCTCATGGCTCTGCTGGTATGAATATTTGTTTTCATTGATTTTTGTGATTTTTGGGTGTTTTGTGATGATGGGGTCTCTGTGTTTGATTCTCTGTTTGTTGATTTTGAGTGGTCATCGTTTTTGTTTCTTGGTTTAATGTGGATCTATTTGATTTTCAGTTATTTGATGGCATTTGATGTGTCTCTTAATTTTTCAACTATTTTGTATTCAAATCATGTGATTTTCAGATACATCCAATAACAATTGACAAGATTCAATCTTGGTTTACTAAATTATGAATGTGTCATTGTGTTCTTAGTAATAGGACTCTTGGTTGTAAAGTATTATACTTTTATCTAGCTGTATATACTTGGGCTGGTTTGTGTGCTTTATCCTTAAATTAAGTGCTACAATTTTGTTTTGCAACTTTCTGAATTGAAAGAAAAATTGTTATGGACAGATTTGGTTAAGGCAGTTCCTGATGAACACAAGAAGTTTCTTGCTGATATGGTTTGGGTCCACGAAGAGGTCAGTCAGGCTTGTTCTGTTTGTTCTTACCTTATTTTTTCTGGACACTAATCTGACTAGAGAGAGTCATTGTGGCAACTGTGAGAAGAAAACTTAAATTTTTTACTTTCCTAATCTTTTTTGTGTCCTGGAGCAGAATATGAAGTAATTGAGACATAGATACTGAAGCTATGTGGATCTTGATGATGCGCATTTTTTCCAGGATGATGTCTGCGTAGAGACTGAGGATGGAATCAAACACTGTAAATTGATTGCTGTGCATGCTGGTTTAGAAAAAGATAAAGATGTCAAGCAGCAGTTGGAGTTTTTGAGAGCCAAAGACACCCGAGTGCCTAAAGTAGAGGCTCTGAGTGGCAGGAAAAATGTATGGAATATACCAAAGGTGATGCCTCTCTACCTCTTAATATCAGTAACAGTAATCGTTTTTTTTTTGGGTTGAGTTCTTCTTCAGTGAAACTTTCCCAGTTTTTATTGTTGTTCCATTGATTTCATATATTTATTTATGCTATTCTCTTGTCAATAGTTATGGAGAAAATGTCACTATACCCTTATTACCATATAAATCTGTAATGGTAGATATGCAAATCAAAGATAATATGGTAGATTCATATATATACCCTTGTTCTAACTAATTCACTTTCATCCCACGTATCCCACTCTCTCTTTTCCTACTGTAACATCCACACATTGCACACATATTGTCTATATTTTATGCTTCTAGTTATTGATAAAAATTCAGTTTTCTTAGTTCAACTAAGACATGCTATAGCCTATATATACTCATAGTCATACGATGGAATGCAACTGAAATCTAAACATTCGGTGTTTTGGTATCTCATAGGAATTGACAGAAACTGTTGTTGTAAGCGGTCATCATGCAAAACTTCACATTGAGGGCCTCAGGCTGGTTATTGATGAAGGTGGTGGTTTTGAGAAAAAACCAGTGGCTGCAGTTGTGCTCCCCTCTATGAAGATAGTCCGTGATACAGACGTTTTGGTAAATTAGTTTCAGGTCTGGGGTACATACTACATTGTCATATACGCATACTAAACCAGCAAAATTTGGCAAAGCTTATAATCAACGCACGGAATGTGGTCCTTAGAATCAGCTAGTAGAGAGGAGAAATTGTTCAGGTTCATCATTTGTCTGTAATACCTTAATGAAGTAATTTGTTTGAAGGTTTTGTTTTGTCTTAAGCTGTCTAAAGCTCTAAGGGATGGGTCTTGGGTTTGGCAATGCTCAACTTTACTCTGCCCTCCTTCCAACTCCTCCCATTTTCCCTATTACATGGAAACTCTGTAGCTATAAGGGTCCGGGTTGTAAAGTATATAGTTGTAAACTTGGTAGCTTAAATAGGATTGGAATTTCAAAAGAAAAAGAAAAATTCGGTGCACTGAAAGTTGTTCAAAAGTAATGTTATAGTTAAATATTTATGATTAAATAAGATCATTTGCTTATATTTTACGTGCTGATATTTTACTTATATAAAAAAAACGATTTGGACTCAGCCTCAGGGTTGAGCTTTTTGAGTTTAGAATATTGAAACAACTTAGTTTTAAATATAAACACAAAATAAGTATACAAAACTTAAGCAGAAAATTCGAACTCTTTAACACATTAAGCCACCAACCATGTATTGATGTAAATTATAGGATTGTAAAAGCATTCTTCTTTTGCACTCTTGCACTTCTTTACCGCAGTGTGTATAACACTGCCATTGCAGGCTTGCAGCATCTACAAATTTTGTTCACAAACGACACTAGTTCTTGTCCATTTGCCAACTCAATTATTTGACCTAACAAAATGAACCTCGAAGAAGGCATATTCCTTTGTGAGATGCCTTTGATGGTGAGGATCATTCTCTTCACTTCCCATCTGCTTTGATTCAGAGACAGACCCCCAAGACCAAAATCTTGAGGCTATACTGATTTGGGTCCCTCCCTCACCAAACCAAGTGTCACGGTATTACATGTCCGCAGCCATGTGACATTGTGACCATGATATTTATGAAAAGCAACGGGAAATGAATAGAGACCTGATCAATATCGGGACTTAGTACTGATTCCCATTTTTTTGGTGAAAAGGGTTATGAATTCATCTCATTTTTTACCCCCAAAGCACACTATAATTTACTTTGTGACCACAATGCTCCATTAATTAAACGTCAGTTTACGAAAAATATGCTCTTTCATAAGCATGTCATGTGAGGGAAAAAAATAGGTTTGTAGTAAGTTGATGATAGAAAGGATTTCTCTAACAGGAGTGGGATAAATATGTAAATAAGCCAAAGATAAATTACTATTCACTTGGAGTCATTAACCCTTAATACATTTAAAAAAATGCCAGAACAAGCTAGTTTGGATTTGGAATATGCCCAACAATGATCCATGAAGGATGAATCTATGTGGATGCCATAAATCTTAACCGCAAGTTGCTAATAAAAAATACAAAAAAGAAGGCTATTTAAGAAGAAATTTGATCCCAGAAATACTAAAATAGTATCAGAAAAAGGACCTTTATGATTTGATTTGGAATATGATTAGATAACAAAGGCAACACAAAAATATCTCCCGTCTTCCACAGCCACAGCCACAGCCTTTCGTTCCTGATCCGCTGCCTCATTATTTTATTTCTTGACCAAAACAAAAAACACTGATTATTTTATTCTTAAATAACAAAATTATAAAATCCCAAGGACGATGGACGATAGAAAATGAGAGGGACTGGGTCCCACCCACCCACTCCCATGCAATTCACCTCTGCACACGTATCACCTTCTAAGGACTAGCAAAACGCCAAAACCCCCACTCGTGGCCTCAAGCGCCATAATTAACTAAACACTCTCACTCACTTACTCTCTCTCTCTCTCTCTCTCTCTCTCTCCCCCCGATTTTTCTGTTAGTCACCGATTCACGTTTCTCCCGGGAGGTGCTTCGAAACGCGATCGATCAGAAAATCAAACTTGAGATCCTCCTTCGCTCTCTCTCTCTCTCTCTCTGCGATCTTGATTGCTCGTAACAAGAAGAACTAGAAGAAGATGGTCTGTACGCTCTCGGGGATACGCTTCCCTCTTCTACCAGCAGCTTCAGCCTACAAGCCTTCCTTGCAGTATTCCAACAACTTCATCAATGGCGATCATCGGAGGACCACCGGCCTCTCTTTCTTGGTCGACAACACCTCCCCCTTCTCTCGTATCCTCTCTCCCTCTATTTCTTTGGATTTTACTATTCGTATTTGATTTTCTCAGATTGATTTTTTGCTTCGATTCTCTTGCTAAACTGGTATTGGACATTGGAGCTGCTGTTAATACAAAACTAACTAATTAATCAATCATTAACGAATTATTTTATATTATGTTATATTATAATATGTTATTTTCTTGTTAGTTTGTGAAGTTATGCTAGACTAATTATATAACGGGTCAGTGACTTAGTTGGAGCTTTACTTGGATATCTCGTGAGCTTCCCAAAGTTCCAATAGCGTGCTTCTAAGACGTATGCTTTTCAAGAAAAAAATTGAGCTTTTTTGAGAACTGACTGGAATGAGTTTATTGTGGGCATTTTGGTTATGTTACTATGTATGCCTGATAGTAATTTATATTCTCTTTCATTTTAAAATTTTGATCTTTTTTGCACCGTTTCATTTTTTTAAAAAGAGTAAATCTGATTTGTGGTACCAAATGGGACTTTAGAACCGACATTTTTTTCCTCTGTTTTGCGTTATTCACTTCTGCTTGGATTTGTTGATTGGCCGGTTGGACTTATAGGCAATCATATTGGGGTTGATCTATACATGTGCTTAAAAAGCAGTTAATTTTCTTGTCCATGATGATTTTATTATCTTAGAATTAAGTTTCTTTTACCAATGTTTGTCTACATGTATTAGTTGTCCTGTTATATGTGTTAAGCTAATCTGATACTTGTGTTTGTAGGGAAGATCTTTGCTGGAAAGTCCTCGAATGATTCTGATTCATCATCATTGACGGTTGCTGCATCAGAGAAAGTTCTTGTTCCTGGCACACAGGGTGATGGCTCTTCACCTTTGACAGAGCAATTGGAAGTTCCAAAGGATCCTCAGGTTTATGATACACATCTATATGCATACCAGTTATGTTCTGTGGTATCAATTATGGTTTTGTAAAAAATTTTACTTTTTGAATTCGAGGGTTTAGAGGGTGAGCAGAAATGACATATCGTAGTCAATTTCTATTTGATCGTAAAGCCCACATAACATATTCTCTTACTGTGTATTTATGATTTTTTGTTTAGGTGCCCGAAGAAGCAGATGGTCTAACAATGGAAGACGATGAGAAGGTTGATTTGGGCAATGCTGATGACATTAAAGCCAAGGGTGAGGAGAGAGTAAGTACTGCTGAAAAGAAAGCTATACAAAATTCAATTCCACCACCTGGCGCTGGGAAAAAAATATATGAATTAGATCCACTTTTGGTGGGTTTTCGTGAACATCTTGATTACCGGTAGGATGCTCTTTCATGTTTGCATGTATAAGTATTACATTTAAAGACTTAAATGGATGTGGCCTTGAATTTAAAAAGTTAAAAAAATTGATTAACAGTAATGTCCCTACCTTTCGAGCAAACAGGGGTATGGCTGCCAGCTGGTTAATGTAGCAATTCCAATATTCTTTTGTTGCCCTAGTGCACTGAATTAAGCTTCTTCTTCTTTTTTCTTATAAATGTTTCTTGCCTGCATTAGATCCAAATTAGGTTAATAAGGCTTTAACTGATTGTGTATTACTGTGCCCAGTTATGGACAATACAAAAGGTTGCGTGAGGAAATTAACAAGTATGAAGGTGGTCTGGAGGTCTTTTCTCGTGGATATGAGAAGTTCGGGTTCACACGCAGGTATTACTTTTGAATGATCCCTGCAGGACTCTGATCATTTTTCCATGTTTTTTTTTTATTCTTTTAGAACATTTTATATATTGTTTTGTTATTTTTCAAATAGAACAGCAATTAATATGTAAATCATACTGATATGGAGTATATGTATAAGATCAAGTAGAGCAGAATGCAAGAAAATTTTTTCCATTCTGCTTCACATTCGCGTTTGTTTCTCAAACCTTACCTTTTACTGTTTCAAAACAGATGTTCTTTACTTGATTGTTTCAAGCTACATATTCTGGCTTTAAAGTTAGAGAAAGATCGAGTACAAATTACAACCTTTATAACTCTAACTATGACAAAGTTCAGCATATAAATAAAATAACATTTGTTACCATGGCCTTTTTATTGAGACAGTTGCATACATTTTGTTTCAAGCATTTAGAAAATAATAAATTTGCTTCTGAAAATTTGACATCTTAAATATATTTAGTGATAGAGTGCACGGCTAAAAAAAGTTAGTGTGCACAGCCTGTGGCAGAGTGCATTCTAGGCACAATAGGTTAGTGGGGGAAATATCACCTGTGCAGGCTAGCAGGCTTTCGAAAATTTTTGTACGAGGCTCATATATGTATAATCAAGACCTCTTCGATTTATGATGGTTAGCACTCTATGTAGTTTGTTTGATCATTTATTTTCTTACTTCACATTCTTACGTTTATTCTGTGGGTAATATCTTCCTCGGTTTATGGATTTTAGGATTCATTTCAAATTTTTTACAATATTTTCACATGGTTTTTCATTCATTAATATTTATGACCCCTAAATCTTTAATGCTGATTATAATCTCAACTGGCTGTTCAGTGCCACAGGTATCACTTATAGGGAGTGGGCACCAGGAGCTAAGGTTTGTTTGTCTCATTTGGTATTTCAATAATTTTACCTTTTGCTGTGAGTTACTCTCTATATAAGGAGGACTTATTAAGAGCACGAATAATGGAAATAATGGTTAACCTGACTTCATCTGCTGCGTCCTTGTCTACCTACATTGAGTAACAAAGTGGTGCCTGCACACAATGCTAGTGTGCAAGTGAACACACTAGTAAACCATAAAAACTTCAACCCCTACTTTACTGGTGCAAGAATGACTTTTTATCAGTTCAATACATGGAGTGTCTTAAAAGCAGTTTAGTGCAATGAGTCGTTGGATTGAACCATGGTTTCCACTGGCATTATAAAACTACGTTAAATGATCACAAATTATCCAAAAGTACAATTTAGGCCAATTTATCCATTCTTTTTTACATATAGAATCTATTATATTAACTAGATGAAATTTGAAGATCCCATTGCCAGGATATAGGGTTTGCAACATAGCAAACTAAAGGTCCATAAAACTCTGAAAGAAGTGATATTTTTGGGCCTCAGTTTTCCATCTCGAGGATTTATTATTGGTGTAGATACTCTCTCTGTCTCCCTGCTCCCTCTCTTGCCACACATAGACATTTATTTTGTTTTTTTTTTATGCAAACATTTAGTACAGGTTTGAATATCATTTAAGAGATCCAAAGTTGAAAAAATTGTTATGATTACATGAAAGAAATGAAGTGGTTGGTCAGAGGCATTACATTCCAAGTAGCAGAGTCAGATCTCTAAGGCATTGATCTCTTGATTGTTTTTGGCACATTGGGTGGACAATAGCTCGACAAGTATTGTTGGGTCATAACCTAACACCTTAGTTTTTTTGGATTCAGTGGTCATCTAACATGGTATCAAAGCTCTAGTTGCAGGAGGTTCTGAGTTTGAAACATCGAATCCTCATTCCTCACTTCTTTTCTTGTTTTCAAGGTGCAAGATGAGGTTGCACCTATATGTTTCTCTCTGTTTGCATCTCTGACTCTCCACCTGTAGGATGGGGTTGTACGTTAGATGGGATTGTACGTTAGAGAGGGTGTTAGCTTGATATATGTTGCTGGCCTATTCCCTAACAACTGAAGCCTTTGGGTCCATATGTAACGAGTAGGAGAATATTTAGGGTAGACAAAATGAACTGGCTAGATCTCCCCCATAAGTTGAATGAACCTATGAAGCTTTTAACTTTTACCTAAAATAGCTTAAATGACCTACTTTGTTCTTTGGGTTTTGAAACATGCTTTGCTATGTTTTTTTTGCTTTCTTTTAATTTTTCTGATTGTTTCTTGCCTTTTCAGTCAGCATCATTGATTGGAGATTTCAACAATTGGAATATGAATGCAGATGTAATGACTCGGGTATGTTTTTGGAACTTTAGCAGTGGGAATGCCCAGATAGTGAATAAAAGAATGCATGACTGACATCAAGTTTACATGATACTATTTTTTTTTTCAACCACATTGCTCATATGTAAACAGAATGAATTTGGGGTCTGGGAGATCTTTTTGCCAAACAATGCAGATGGCTCACCGCCAATTCCACATGGTTCTCGAGTGAAGGTAACATTTCTTGTGGATGGTTTTAAGTCTGGCTTTACTGGCTTTTGGTGATTCTCTATTATTTTAATACTTTATGATCAAGTGAATGAAAAAGAAGGCTTCCTTTTTCTTATAACTTAAAATATACCTTAACTAATTGTCTCTGAACTTGTCCATAGTGAAAACTTTCTAAGGAAGTTTGATTATATAAATGTAGCTTTCTTGGAATTTTGTCTCTCTTAGAACTTTTCGTGGAGAATGACAATTGCAAGTGGATGTTATGTGAAATCTGGAAAAACATCCACTATGAGAGAACTGAATTCGCCTGTGTAATGTATTTCCATGTGACAATTTTGTCTAGTTCATCCAGTAAGTTATGTGGAATTGCAGATCCGTATGGAGACTCCTTCAGGCATCAAAGACTCAATTCCTGCTTGGATCAAGTTTTCTGTACAGCCTCCAGGTGAAATCCCATACAATGGCATATACTATGATCCACCTGAAGAGGTATGTCTTTCAGCAAATTTTCCGGTCTCTGGGTATTTCTGCAAACATTCAGATATTTCTGATTTTTACTAGTCAGAATACCATGGGTTCTGGGTAAAAGAAAGTGTGCAGTAGGCAGTAGCTAATATTAGTCAAAATGTGGAGGAACTGTTGTTAAAATTATCTTCAAGTTTCACAATGTTGTACTGTAACAACTTAAAGAAAAAAAATTTTAAATCATAGCATTGAATCTCAATTAATCTTTGTGATATTGGAGAGAGAATAATCCACAAGTTATTAATGAATGCCTAAGATTCTTATATTGGTCCATTGATTTATGAATAGGTTATGGTTGCATTAATTTTTTTTAAAAATGGTTAAGATGTTAAATTTAAGTTCAATCTACTTCATTGACGTGATCATGTTTTGTATGTCTGCTCCACTCTTCAATGGTTAATGATATCTTGCTCACCCATTTTCAGGAAAAGTATGTATTTCAACATCCACAGCCAAAGAGACCAAAATCACTTCGCATTTATGAGGCACATGTTGGAATGAGTAGCACGGTGCGTATTGCCACCCCTCTGCTTATAGTGAATTGTGTGCATTTTTTTTTATTCTTTTACTTTTCAATAAACCTTACCTTAGGTCAGCAACACTTACAAGGATCGTAGCTTTTAAAATTTATTTTCAAGTGTAGATGGTTGCAAGTTGCCTTAAGTTAGGAGTTCAATTTGGAATGCCCCTCACCAATCAACGCTCTAATTGTACCCTCCTTAGGGCGTGGAAAAACTTGTATGACCATGTTTTGAGAGAACATATATCAAATATAAACTTGGATAAGGCAAATATTTTTCATTTATTTGGTAATTAAGAGGGCAACTAACTGGATAAGGCAAATATCCAGTTATAGTTTCTTTAATGACTTTCAAGACTAGAGTATGCTCCTTTGGTGGGCTAGCCTGGATCAACCCAAGCTCGAACCTGAATATGGGCAAGTTAGGCTTGAGCTTTTTGAAATTTTGTTAGGCTAGGATTGGAAATTTTCAGTTTGAATTGAATTCAAACTGGGCAAGGGTTGAGTTCTCTACATCCTGACCCAACCCTTAGACCCAACCCAAAAGCCTGAAAAGTATGCAATAGTATATACGTAGATATATAAATTTAAGTCTGTGTCAAATAAATGAAATTTCTATTTCAATAAGAAATAGAAGCTGAAAATGTTGTGAAATTTCCATCTAATGCTCTTAGAGAAAGATCCAGGTTATATGAAAGGAGGTGGTGGGTTCAAGGTGCACATGATATGGAATGTTTGGTTCTGCGAAAATATTAAATCTTAATGAAGACATCAATCATGTGAAATTAAAGAATGAAATATACCTAAGTCTGGCACATGCTCAATCCTCTCTAACTTTTTCCGCTCACGAATAAGATATGAACTCTAGGAAGGAAATATCACTTGGGCTATGACACATCGAACTTAATCTGTTTCAAAGTATCTTAAATTTCTACCCATGTAAGGATCCAAAGTTCTATTGGAAAGTTCTTTTATTTCATATTATGTATTACTTATTTATTTTTTCCCTACTTCTCACAGTGTTATTAACAATGAGTTTCAGGAGCCCAAAATCAACACATATGCTGAATTTAGAGATGATGTGCTACCACGCATTAAAAGGCTTGGTTACAATGCTGTTCAGCTCATGGCTATTCAGGAGCATTCCTACTATGCTAGCTTTGGGTATTGTTCTTTTAACCATGTGCTCCAACAGTTTTATCTTTTGGTAAATTATGTTTCTATTGAAACTAATGGATCAGGTAGGCAGTCTTACAGCTGGTGCTTGTTTGTGAGTGGTTAATTTTGCCTTAGTTCTCAAAAAAAGGAACTTGCAATTCTCTATGTTTGTGATGCAGGTACCATGTCACCAATTTTTTCGCACCTAGCAGCCGCTGTGGAACCCCTGACGATCTGAAGTCTCTAATAGATAGAGCTCATGAGCTTGGTCTTCTTGTACTCATGGATATTGTTCACAGGTAATAACTAATTTTGCATAGGAGATGAGGCATTGGTTTCTGGAAACATCTTTTGGTTATTATATATTCCATATTCTACATTGTTATTTTTTTTCCCTTTATTTGGAAGTATTTGCACATGAAAATTATGACAGATTCAGATATAAAAAGTCTGCATGTGCTTGCATGCACACAAGTTTATAAATTTTTTGGTCAGATATAAATAAACATGTGGCAACTTTATAAGCTTATCCCCCACCTCCCTGTAGCTGATTATGAGAGCCAAGGGGCTTAACAGAAATACTGATGACGGATTCAATAATATTTTTCTAAACTCATCATAGTTTTAGCCCAGTTGATGTGACTGCAAACTTCCTAGATAATTTAATGTATTACTAAACTCATTTTTGTATGTTTTATTGGCTTGATAATATCAAATTGGCTGTTACTTTTTATGTTATTAAAATAATTCTCCATGAATCATACTTTTGTACTTTGTATAATATTTTATTATCCTATGGATGTGTTCGTCTTCTATATCTGACTGCTAATATTTAACACATCCAGCCATGCATCAAACAATGTGTTGGATGGGCTGAACATGTTTGATGGAACCGATAGTCATTACTTCCACTCTGGGTCCCGGGGATATCACTGGATGTGGGATTCTCGCCTTTTTAATTATGGAAGCTGGGAGGTGTGTGCTTTTCAGCATGTTTTTAAGATAAAATAGTGTACTGTGAGAAATTTGGCCATAACCTTTCTGTTTCATTCTATGGTTATTAGTAACTAATTCTAACTTTCCATCTAGGTTTTAAGGTATCTTCTCTCAAATGCTAGATGGTGGCTGGAAGAATACAAGTTTGATGGGTTCAGATTTGATGGTGTGACTTCAATGATGTACACTCACCATGGATTGGAGGTATTAAGTTTCCATTGTCTCTTCTCTAGATAATTGTATCTTGATGACATCATTGCTATATATGCTAATAGTATAATGTCAATTCATATCTTGCATGCTATTCATGCTTAAGTTTCACCAAACCAACTAAACATATTACTCGTGCAGCTTTTTCTTTATGTTAATATTATTTCTTATAAACAAATATATTATGCCTTCAATTTACTTTTAAGATCCTACAGAATTTTCGTAAAAACATATCATGCTTGTTTATTGGCATCATAATTTTACATTAATTTTGATATTCAATATGAATCTTGGTACTCCCATTGATATCTCTGTATTGGTGCCTACATGATATTCATTATACTTTGATATGTAGTTTTCAATGGATTGAGATTAAAAAAAAATTTTGATATGTTACTTGATATCTTTGATACCCTTACTTTTTAGAATAAGGGAATAGTTGAGTTGATAGATCTTTGATATTTTAAGATCTCCCCAGAGAATTTGCTACATAAACATGTTAGGGCAATTAACTACAAGTGCTACATATGTTACCATGATTCAATTTTTTATTTATTGACTTATATTTATTTATTCATCGGTTGAGCTTGCTGTAGGTAGCATTTACTGGAAATTACAGTGAGTACTTTGGATTCGCAACAGATGTAGATGCTGTTATTTACCTGATGCTGGTTAATGATTTGATACATGGGCTCTACCCTGAGACTGTTACCATTGGTGAAGATGTATGTTATCTATTCCCTTTAGAAGTAATGTTGAGCATCCTGTGTCAGCAATTATCTCTCTGAGTAATGTATTTAGTTTCATAGTGCAGTCAACTGAAAATAACTCTTTTACTGGATTTGGTAACTTGAAATAAGAAAAATCAATAATACCACTTTGTTATACAAGTCTGAAATCTTTTCATTGTTATTTTGATTTTATCTTTTCCTCTTTTTCGCCTTGATCATTAACACATGGAAGTTCCTTTTAACTTTTACCATTATTGTTTCAGAAGGAAAATGCTACTTATACCAACTTTCTTTTTGGTACAAGATATGCACACTACATCATTGCATTAAAAAACAATGATGCTGGAGAATACATTGTGCAAATGGCATATAAGTTGGGAATAAAAGTTGGGTCGTATAACATTGTTTTATAGTCTAAATATAGTAATTTTTGTTTAACTAGTTTAAAAAATTTGTGATCATAATATCAACATTATTTAAAGACTGTTATATTTATTATGCACATTTCCATCATTACAGGTTAGTGGAATGCCAACATTCTGTGTTCCTGTTCAAGATGGCGGTGTTGGATTCGATTATCGCCTGCATATGGCTATTGCTGATAAATGGATTGAGCTCCTCCAGTAAGTTGCAATCAAAATTTGAAAAATTATCTCTGCAGCATATTTGGAATTAGGGTCTTGTATCTCCATTGTAGGTGACATTTGTGAATTTAACCGATCAACTTCTTGCTGCCTTACCGTCTCATGTAATTTGATCTAGGAAAATGGATGAAGACTGGCAAATGGGTGCTATTGTCTTCACCCTCACCAACAGAAGGTGGCGGGAGAAGTGTGTCTCATATGCCGAAAGTCATGACCAAGCCCTTGTTGGTGACAAAACAATTGCATTCTGGTTGATGGACAAGGTGATATAAGTTCTCCTTGCATTGTGCATATCATGCAACTTGAAGGGAACATACACGTGAAAAGATTCAACACCATGCTATTGTTGTTTGGATGCACACACTTGCTTGAATTTCACACTCATCTGCTCTGTTCAGTCCACATTTTGACAAATTATTTAATATTGATGATTAATGGTTGGTAAAACCACTTAATGTGCTTGTGAACTCTTCAATATGTCTGTAATTTTTCAAACTTCTTTTAACTCAAGAAACATTTTTCCATTGGTTACTATGATAAACTTAACAATTGTTAGATGAGTTATATTAGGTTGGGAGTTTATACTTGGCGGAAAAAATAAAGGTTTTGTTGTTTAGGAGATCTTGTGCATGAAAACCTAACATTAACCTTTGTCGACATGATTATTGATAGTTTTCTATCTTGTGCAATGATTTTATAATGGTCCTAATAAAGCAAGCTAGTGAAAATGGTTTTTGACCTTTGTTCTTAGGATACTGCTCTCTTGATTAGTCTTCTATAAGTGACACAATATTAAAAATATTTGCTAATCTTATAGTATTTGAATTAGTTGGCAAATAAATCACATTCCCATGCCACGATCCTGGCAACTCTGGTCTGCATTCAAATTTACCTGTTATATACCTATTTTATGCATGCGAGCATAAACTAGTGTTGAAAATTATTTAGTTATTGCTATTTTGTTAGGGACAGTTTCAACAAGGTAAGCTTTGATTCTTGTATGTTTTAATTCATCTAATATTCTTTGCTTGTTTCAGGACATGTATGATTTCATGGCTCTGGACAGACCATCAACCCCCCGTATAGATCGTGGAATAGCATTACACAAAATGATTAGGCTTATTACTATGGGATTAGGTGGAGAAGGATACCTAAATTTCATGGGGAATGAATTTGGACATCCTGGTAAGATTAGACCAATTGGTATCATCACTAGTTCAAACTGCCATTCAATTTAATGTTTGTGCTTTAATTTTTCTTGTTCAGAGTGGATTGATTTTCCAAGAGGTGTTCAACATCTTCCAAATGGAAAAGTAGTTCCTGGGAACAATAACAGTTTTGACAAATGCCGGCGTAGATTTGATCTTGTAAGTTCTACCTCAGCTTATAATCCAACTTTGCACTACCATATATATGAGTAGGTGTCATTTGTGTGTAACTTTTGGGTTAATTGTGTGACAAGAAGGATTGGTGTGTGGTTCTGATGGTGACTAATTGAAGTAATGCATGATATGAGAAGGCATAGTAATTTATAGATTAGTCAAGGATCAACTCCAAAGCGAGGGATAATTTGAATTGTTTTTAGGAAATTTTCAGTTATGCTGGAAAGGAAGCAAAACTTGAACAAAATATCATAATACAATCAAATGCTTACTTGTAAAGAAAGTTCAAAATTACTAGCCAAGGTCAAGTTGATTAGTAAGATATGATACTAATAGGGTTATAGACATTGCTATTAAAAATTTAATCTAATGGCTTAATTTATGCCTATTTTACTTCTCATTCTCACCTTATTGACCATTTCAATTTTTGTTTTTTTGTATTATTTAAAGATCCTCAATTTATTTACTTCAAATTTTTTGAAGCCCATATGGATCAGCTCCAGGCCTGCAGTCAATAGATAGAACTCTTTTCTTGGGTTTTAACAGATGTATTGGAATATTGTTTGATGACCCCAGCGTTTACAAATACCTCTTACCTTGCCATTCCTCCAGTATCCATCTTGAACCATTCCTTAGAGTCGCACAATATCATTACAAAAAAAAAACGTATAAAAAAATGTTCAAAAAAAATATTAGTAATAATTACAGAGTTCCTAAGAATATACTAACAATTTTGAAAAAGGAGAAATAAAACTCTTCGCACAAAATAAGATTCAGTAGTGTGCAATTTGATAGGTATAAGAAAGAAGCCTTGTTTTTCTTGTTCTGCATTTGGTGGTAGAGGAAATATCGGTCTTTGACAGTAGGGCTTGCTCTTTCACTATTGACTTCATGTGTCTTACACATGATCCAACCAATTGCCATCTCTCTGTTCACATGAAGTTCTTGAACTACTATCTTCTTATTGCAAACTTTGCATATTTTCTTTTATATTCCTGGTTCTTTGTTAAGGGTATTTTTTGACCTTGCAACTATATATTCTGCATTACCTTTCTGGCCTCTAATTACGTTGTCTTTTATAAAAAAAATATTGGTTATGCATGCCCAGGGGGATGCAGAATTTCTAAGATATCGTGGGATGCAAGAATTTGATCAAGCAATGCAGCATCTTGAAGAAACCTATGGTGTAAGTTTTTCTACAACATGTGTATGTGCCTTAGCTGCTTAGGGCATGGTTTACAGAATAATCTATTTATATCTTCTTTTAATGGCTGTGAAACCCTTTGATTTTTTGTAGTTATGTCTCTATAGTTTATGAAATTTTAAAAGCTCAATCTGATGTATTAAATGATATGGTCTATAAACTCACAGATCCTGGAGAAAAGAGTAAGTCTAGTTCTCCTTCAAATAAGGAAAAGCTATGGTTTTGCTGGCTTCTTCTTCTCTTCTCATACCTCCTTAGCATCCAGGGAATGATAAAATGTGGCAAGACAAGAAACACATCTGCTATCTATTATTCTTTTTCTTGTCGGAGTCAGATCTAACACTCTAGCATATATTATTGATTTGATTCGGATCCTCTGTTTATATTTGCTGGGCTGATAGTATGCTAATGGTAAAAACTATGTCATTCCAGGCCTCCATTTATCTATTTTTCTAATATAAACCCTAAGCTCTAAGTGCTTAATCCTAAACCTTAAAACGATGTCTTTTAAGCATAAGCACAACATCTGTTCCGAAACTATAAGCAGATCATATTTTATTATTGTGCCCTCGTACAATTCTAATTTTATTGAAAGATTTAAGAATAATGTGTTTGTATAACTATATTTCACCTGTAGAATTAGAAAAAAATTGTGTGAAACTTGTAGTTCCTACAGATACATACTAATGTCATTTGTGAGATGTTAAATTTTAAAAATTTGGTCAACTGTTGATGCAGTTCATGACTTCTGAGCACCAATATATATCACGGAAGGATGAAGGAGACAGGGTTATTGTCTTCGAAAGGGCAAACCTGGTTTTTGTCTTCAATTTTCATTGGAGTAACAGCTACTCAGACTACCGAGTAGGCTGCTTAAAGGGAGGAAAGTATAAGGTATATACTCTGTAAAACTCGATTAAGTACTCAGTTGGCTTGCCTAATACACATTCTTCCCAAGCCTTCAAATTTCATTGTATGTACCATATCATGTATAATTTTGTGTTATTTCCAGATTGTCTTGGATTCAGATGAATCATTATTTGGAGGCTTCAATAGGATTGATCACAGTGCTGAGTACTTCACAGCTGTAAGAAATTTTTTTCTGTCTCAGTAACTGAACCTTTTGCTTCTTTCTAGCAGGCTATAATTTTCGGTGTTAAAAACTTAAACCCTCATGGTGATCTGCAGGATGGGTGGTTTGATGAGCGGCCTCATTCTTTCCTTCTATACGCACCTTGTAGAACAGCTGTGGTCTATGCTCTTGTAGAGGATGAACCCGAAGCTGTCAAAGGCTGATTACGATTCTAATATAGTTCTGGTGCTGAGAATGTCCACATATCGCTGCACTCCTGAGAAAGACACCTCGTACAGTTGGCTCTAATAAAATGCAGTGCAGTCCATGTGGAATTATGTTGCGCTACCTTTGGCAGTAATGCGTCCTAAGTTAAAAATGAGGTTAACAATGTAAAAGGCATGACATAAAGCTGCTGCAAGTATGAGAATTTATGCAGAGTTCAGTCAACCAGTCCCTCCCTATCTAGGCATATAAATTATAGACTAGTGTGGCAGTTAGTGAAGAATTCCTTGTGTAATTATTTTCCAGGTTAAATTCGATGGGATGTCAACTAGAGATTTGCCATTGTATATATTAGCATGTAGCTGATTGTGGCGCATTCTTTAATTTATGTGTTCGTTATCGAATATCCGGGACAAATCAAATTTTGTGATCCTCACGTTGACGGGTCTTCAATCTTTCATATCCTTGTGCTAAATTGGAATCTGCAATTATTTTGGTTTTTACTTCAAATAGTTATTTACTTGAGGCTTCAGCTAATGATGTTAACCCATTAATTAAATTTTCAATCATTGAACTAACCTAATTCTTACACACATCGCCTTCACCATTTGAGCGGACTCCAACAGTTTGGCTCTGCAAATAGTTGTTTGTTAATTATGTTGTGTTCTTGACACTCCTGTTGCCGTTTATAATTTTGTCCAGTTATAATGCTATGTTGCTATATCTATACCAACAAGGTCGATCACCCAGCCTTCCATTGAAAATTGTTTTTTTGCTTTGTCTTTTTCCTTCACATTCAAGGTCCCAATAACAGACTAGCAACAAAGTTGTTCTTGGCTAAACATGCACCGAACTCTGGTCCGGTTAAGAAAATAATGCGTGCAATTTATACAAGCAACTAAGAGAAGCTGGATGGCATTGTCCGATATATGATGATTCAGGAGGTAATGAAGCTAGTTTCAGAGGCAGTGCTGCGGGGCAACTGATGTAGAACACTGGTTGGTGAATTGGAGTTGGAGGACCGGAGTGCCTCTGCAAGAGGTCCTCCCATGGAAGCCATTTGGTTTGACCCCCACCCCGTTGGCCAATTCAATTGTGGCTGCTCACGCCCGGCATGGCTGTCCTGGTGGCCAGGCTCGATTCCGTTGCCAGTAGCCAATTTCAGTGACACATCAGATGAGGGGTTTCCACGTATCGAAATGGAGAGGCAGGTGGCGGAGTTCATTGAGCTCGCATTGCTTCTTGCATTGTCGGGTTCTTGAAGCTGTCCCGGCCAGTCATCGAAAAAAGGCCGCAAAATATGGCTGTCGGATTTAGCACCGCCTGAGACCTCACTGCGGGGTTCGAAGAGGTCCCTGTTCTCAGGTTTGAACTCTGAGGAACTACAGTTGACAAGAAGGAGAATGTGAGAGCAAGTAACTTGTGTTATTTGCATAAGAAAAGGGTACCAACTAGCAATATTTCTTCTTCATTTTATTAGAAGAGGTCTCAAATTTGAATCGGTTGAAAAAGCATAGGCAAAGCTCAACAAAATGTTGGGGGAATAGCTGGTAAATGGAACCTGCAGGCTGCAGCTTTGCTTAGATTTGAGACATTATAACCATGCCATTATTAAGATCCAGTACTATAAAGGAGACAACAAGCCTACCTAGCAGGGCCCATGAGATTCTATATATCATTTACAAAGTTTCATGTCTCTAATAACATCAACAAAAAGAGAGGGACGAGGGGACCTCAGGAACATCTATCACCTAATTAAATGTTTTCATTGAATGCTATTAATTTCAATTTTTCTTTTCTGGGTCAATCATGCTAGTGGAAGATTAACTCCTACACCAATTTCCACATATTTATCTAGCTCTTTAATAAACGTATATGTCCAAAAGGAAAAAAACACTCAGCTTCGTTTAATATAACTAAAAAAATTAAATTAAGTAAACCCAAAACAGATTGTTTTGGTTTTGTCTGTTTACCTTTGGTTGAGGTGAAGCAGATCAATAGAAGGGGATGACCCAGAAAGGGCAAAATGGGTCCCTCCACCAGACCCAGTTGCCAAGGATGATGACGTGGCAGCAACAGAGTTGTTATTATTGGTGGTGGTGGTGGTGGCAGCATTAAGAGTCCCTCCTCCACCAGCAGGAGTGGTGGTTGTGGTGGTGGCGACTTCCACAGGCTTTCTTGAACGGTTTCTGCCACGGTGCACGTGGCGCTCGCAGTACTTCTGCCCAGCCACCACGTCTCTGGAGCACCGCCATTTCTTCCCATCAGTCCTCCGGCAACGGGTTGGCTCTGGATCCATGGATCCTCTTCCCCAGTACCCAGATTGCAACACTAAAAGACCCACATCACCATGAATGGGTTGAATTAATTAATAGCTAAAATGGCATTAATTAATTAAGTAATTCATTCATTAATTAATTAGTACTTACAAGCAGGCTGAAAATGAGGGTGGTGTTGAAGAGGGTGATGGAGGAAATATGGAGAAGAATGCAGAAGAAGGCTTTTCTTGATTGGCTGAAGGAGCTCAGAAGGAACAGCAGCACCAGCCAGCAAGTACCTGAATATCAAAGCCTGCAGCTCAAGCTCCTGCCACTGTGACAAGCTGAAATAGCTCCCCATTTCTAGAAAAGAGACAAAACCAAAATCAGACAGACCAAGAAACAAAAGGAGTGAACATTGAATGAGTACTATCACAAAACTGTAGGAACAAAGATATGATAAACTTTGTGGGTTGCTCGGGCAATAAAGAGAGAAATATTTTCTTACTTGGGAATCTGGTGGAAGCTGCAGATGGGGTTGATTCAGAAAATGCTGACAGGGTGCTGATGATTTTGCTGCTGCTGTTTGGTTCAGGTACAAACAAAGGGAGAGCATACCCAGATGGGGCTTCTGGCTGCTGCTGCTGCTGCTGCTGTTGCTGTTGATGGGGCTCAAGGAGAAGTTTTGGTATCTTTGCAGAGGGTTGTTGTTGCTCTGACTCATGCTGCTGGTTTCTCCATTGCTTGAGATGGAAGTCCATGGAGAGAGAGAGAGAGAGAGAGAGAGAGAAGTGGTGTTGGGTTTTTAAAGTTTGGTGGTTTGGATTTGTTTGGTTGGTTTTCTTAATATGTGTTGTTGGGGGTAGTGTTGGTGTTGGGTACTTGGGTTGGGTTTATGTTAATGCGAAGAGAGTTTGAGAAAGCTTTGAGCAGAGGTTTGTGTGGGTTCTTTTATAGCTTTGGCAGATACCTCACATTTCTGACAGAAAAAGCCTGCAAAGTTTGTTTAAGGGCAGTGAAGGAAGCCTGAGGCACTTGAGAAAAAGACAGTCAGAGAAAAAAAAAGAGAACTTCAAAAAATATATATGATATAGTATATAAATAACAACTGGAAAAAATAGTAATAGATAGCTAGCTAGAGGGAGAGAGAGGGGGGTTGGAAAGAACCTGCAGTCTTTCTCTGTCTTTCTGCTTTGAGCTTTGGAAATAGCATTACTGTTACACTGTCTTGTTTAGGCTTAATTTTTTCCATTTTAATAATGCATAATTAAGCATCATGCAAAACTAAACCCAAGGGGCATATGCATTATGCAGATAATATAAATAGTGGGAAAAAAGGGCCGACATTGCAGTGGCCATCTCAGCGGAGCTCAGGGCCGAAGGCTTTATATTCAAACTAAATCAAAGGATTATGTTCTTTTCTTTCTTACATAGTACGAGTATGTTCTGTAATTCTGTATGTTAGCTTTCCCACAAAGACACCTCATCTAAAATTTCATTTACATCAACATCCAAACAGAAATTTACTTTTCTAACATCTAAGAGCTCAATACTTGCAAATCCAAGCTAATTAGTATTTATAATTACTTTCGCCAAGCCACAACAATAATCTGGTGACGAGTTCTTCTGACCTCTGTGCATCATATTGTGGGGAACTGTGTTTGACGCAACTACCCCCTACATTTTATTTTTCATTGTTTGGCGTGCCCCTACATGTAAATATGTAATATGCATTTATGTTTATGTTTTTAAGAGTGTTTGATTACGTGTACGTTATCTTAAAAAAAAAAAATAGAATGCTCATTATATTAGTGTTTGGTTCATTACTTCATTGGAATTAATTTTGAAAGGAAATTGAAATGCAATGGCCAATGGCCAATGGTTATTTAAATGAAATGATAGAAGTATTAACATATTTCATAACTTATTATTTTACACATGTTAATTTATGTGATAAGTTATAAGTCCTTAAATTTACATGAATGTATTAAGTTTAATAAAAAACACCAATAACACTCTCTCTAAAAATAAAAAAATCAAATCCTAACAACAAGACATAATTATCTCAATTTTGTTAATGGGTGGGAAAGCTCCCCATGGTTATCTCATATCCTTTATTGAGGATATAGAGTGATTCTTTTGGCCAAGAGCCTTAATTTGAGAACTCCCCTTTAGAGCATCTAATATCATTGTAGTTGCATAATGTAGCACAAGTAAAATACAAAATATACAACAAAATGACATAGAAAATTGACTACAATAAAAAAAAATTAACTATCAAAATATATTATATGTGCACAAGCAGCACAACTAATATATTTATTAATATTTGAAAATTTTAACTAATTGAGGAAGGGCAATGTGGTAAAGCAAACAAGAGGGGAGCAATGAAAGAAGTTTGGGAAGTAAAAAAGATGAGAGAAGTACTGTAAACTGTGGACAGTGGAAGGCACATACTACAGGTTGAGGCTGTTGAGCAATAGCATTTCTTCTACAATTACAACTTACAAGTAGCAAGTGGTGGGTAGGTAGGGGGCATTCTCCCTATTTCTCTTTAGGGTTAACTTTAACCCAACCAGTCCACTGAACCAAGCTCTCTCTCTCTCTCTCCTTTTCTTCTTCTTATTTCTCTTTAGGGTTAACTTCAACCCAACCAGTCCACTGAACCAAGCTCTCTCTCTCTCTCTCTCCTTTTCTTCTTCTTATTTCTCTTTAGGGTTAACTTTAACCCAACCAGTCCACTGAACCAAGCTCTCTCTCTCTCTCTCTCTCTCTCTCCTCTTCTTCTTCTTATTTCTCTTTAGGGTTAACTTTAACCCAACTAGTCCACGGAACCAATCTCTCTCTCTCTCTACTCTCCCCTTCTTCTTCTTTTGTTTTTAATGTGTTGGATTGATATGACCAACTACCCATTTTCTGTATCGATGTGACAACTCAATTACCCCACCCATTGGTACCTACTTCCCCTATAACTATAGGCCTTTGACAAAATTCTCTGCCTAGCCCAGTCCATGTAGGCTTTTTTTTTTTTTTTGTTGATTCATGCAGGCTTCCCCTAATTAGTAATTACCCAAATTATTTACATATATATATATTCTTTATTTTTTTCTTACATTTATGAATTTACAGAGTTAGAATAATTGCATTTTATTACTGGGAAGCTTTCTTTGTTCCTTACAGTTACTGCGCAGCTTTTTTAACCAAACCAAAGTTGTGTATACAGTTATAGGGGTTATAAATACTACTGTTTGTACCTTTAAATTAAATGAAGGCCAATGAATCATGCAGGCTGTCAGTAATTCAGTTCTATATAATTTCCAAACTACTTTTGTTGCCAAGGATTATGATTTATGGAGCTGCTAGCCTGCTACTAGTGTTAAAACAAAGCATGCTTGCTTTTTTCATTCATTGCCAATTAAACTCAAAGTTAAAGATGAGACTCGGGTTGATGGATATTTTGGCTGCTGTGTAGAACCCGTCAAGTCATTTCACTTGGTCATTAATGGTTGCCTGACTTGACTTGCTGTACTACGTACCACCTTCTTTATTGCCTTTGTTTTTAATTACAAATAGTAGGGTTCGTACTTTAAAAAACAAAAAACAAAATTACTTAAGAAAGGTAATAATTATTAATTAGTTTGCTTTGTTTAGAGGAAATGTGTTGCTAGGTATTCAAATATATTAATTTACCATTACTCAATTTAAGTCCCCAAGTTTACAAGTTGGTTTGCAAGTAAAAGAGTATTCAGTACTAAGTTTCATCACGTTAGGGTTTAATTAAGAACTCCGATAGATTAATCGACTACCAATTATTTTTTAAATTTTTAAGTTTTAACTTATATATTTTAAGTTATTCAAACTTCATAAATAAAGCAATAGATTTTATTTTAAGCTAATCAACTAACTTCGTTGTCAACCAATGAATAACCGTACGTTATTCGAGAAAATTTTCTTATGTACATATATAAGCTACATTTGATTCAATCGATACTTAGTCAAATAATGAGAGACTATACTAACATTGCCCTTTAGGTGAGCTACGAATTCAATCCATATATCATGTATCATATATGTGATATATATATATACCTCCTTTAATTACTATTATGTTAGTTAAACAAACTACTTTTCATATGTTTTATGTTTATATGAAAACCAAAGTACAAAGTAAAAGTATGTTGATTTATTTATATGCGGCATACGCATACCCAAACAAACCATGCATGTGTTGTTATGCTTGAGAAAGCCCCAGTTCAAAATATCCCCAATATTCACATTTTAAAAGTTGGCAAAAGAAAAACAACATTAATTAGTTGAATATATATATAGCTAGCTTTATTGAGAGCCTCTGCCTTCCCTACTAAACACCTTAGCTAGGGCTTAGGCTTAGGAGGATACCCCTCTTGGGAGACTTTCCAAAAACCAATTTTGTGCTGAAAAATTATCTTGATTCATGATCATGTAAAGATAAAGACCAAGGCAAGGCATCGAGCAATCACATGGTCCAAATCTTTTTGTTTTTAATTAAATAAAGTTAGTGTTCTCCATGCAATATAAAATAATAAATGCAAGTTCCAATTAACTTTCAAGTTAATTAACAAGATAAAAGACACCTTATAAACTGAATTTTTAAATGAGACAATACAACTAAGAAAAGATGTTAAAATAATCATAATTTTTTAACTGCATTGACTGGTTATTGAATGTGATAACTAGTCCATACTTTAGTACACATCAATTTGTAGAGTTTTTCTAGTACAATTCTACCCTCTCTAAGAGGGGTTATCGCAAACAATTGCAGTAATGTAATCCAGTTTCAATTTGTTGTTAAGAATTCGTTTCTTAATTGCTTAGATATTATTAAGTTTAAACTTTGTTTAAAATAAAAAATAAAAAATTTAATCTCTAAAATTTTACATTTTATGAAGTTAATAATATTGTCTAAAATAAGATAAAAAATAAAGCATATTGCAATGTTGATTACTCGATCAATGAACATATTTGTTTATCAAAGAATACTAAAATTCAAATTAAAGTACTTGAGAATTATTATATATTACTTGTTTTTTAAATTTTGAGTAGTAGATAAATTGACAAATAAATATCTGTACAGCTTAATTATGGTTGTTAATAAGATGCTAAACTAAACTGGAAAGATGTGTTTATTTCTCATTTTTAGGGTCTGAGTCGGTAACAAAGATAACGGAAATTGATGTGGGGGGTTGTCTAGATATGGTGCATGTGGGTTTGGACTTTGGGTCGAATCAAAAAAACAATTTTGTTTGGGAATTTGGCAGTTCCCAGGGGTACAAATGTCAACCCACACGAGTTACCACGACACCACCCACTGCCCACTGGCCAAAGACATCTCGGATCCACTGCACGTACGGATCTGAGCCGGGGCCCACACCATCTCTCCACGTCATCTAATTCGTCTTTATTAGGGACTATAAAAATATTAAAATGTAAAAACAACAGTAATCAATTTGAAAAATTAAAAAAAGGTAGTCACATGTCTGAGCAGGCAGGCGTCAGTGACAGAAAATGGTCAGAAAAAGCTACAGAGACAGCTGCTCACGTGGGTCCCAGGCTTTTTCAACATTTTCTGTAGGATAAAGCAGGGCACGCCGGCACGCGAGCGCCTTACCCCCTCCCCTCACGTGCTTTCACGTGACTTATTTTCACGAGGTTATCCATCTTCATTTCTTTTTTTTTTCCGAACCCTCAATTATAAAAACACTCCGCAAATTAGTTTATAACTGATAAGCTAGAAACTTTAATTTACATTTTGAGTTTTTACTTAGCCTGCCTAAATTGCTAAATTGAGAAAGAAATTTAACCTATAGTGCATTTGTGTGGAGTGTTGTCTCGTATCGGAAGATTATAGTCTTATCAATGGTTATAATGAGGATCTTGAATTATTTTTTCTATTGCCAATTGATTTCTTCATGGTATCAGAGTCATGTCCATCTACGTGTGTTAAGTTATATATGCTTCACGTCACTCAATATAAGTATGAGTTATGCACGTGTTAAACTTGATTGACACCATACATGCAAGGTATGTGAGAATATGAAGTGTTATCTTACATATTGTAAGATTATAACTTTGGTAATGGTTATAATGAGAGTCTTGAGCTACTATATATGCTTCACGTCACTCAATATAAGTATGAGTTGTGCACGTGTTAAGCTTGATTGACACCACACATGCAAGGTATGTGAAAATATGAAGTGTTATCTTACATATTGTAAGATTATAACTTTGCTAATGGTTATAATGATGGTATTGAGCTACTCCTCTTATTGTCAATTAATTTTGAGATGAATGCCTAGATTCTTTCAAGTCCAAAACTTATTTTCTACGAAAAAATTAACTCAAGCGCTCAACGACTGCAACTTAAATCTACATATGCAACTTAAATATTAGCTCAAAATTTTAAAAACTACATATGTAACTCTAAAAATAGCTTAAAATACTGCTGCTGATGCAACTTGCATTTGTATCTGCCAAGCTCTTGACAAAATATTGAGCGCTCAACAATATTTTTTATGTTAACAGATGTGCGTATGCGTACATAATGTCTTTTAGTTAAATTTTTTTAAGTATATTTTCAAAGAAGAAACTTGCATTTTTTGTCCTTTTAGAGTAATTGATCTTAGACTTTGTGGTCCACCAATTTTTTCACATTACTCTTCCAACTGGCTTCTATTCAACTAATATTTTTTGCATTAATCAATTTTTGGGCAGGTGATATTGCCAATTTCATTCTCTTACTTTTATAATTTATGTAGCCAGACATGTGAGGTTTATAGGTGTAGCCATAATTTGTGTGTTCGAACTTCGAAGGAACATTGCTAATTTCACCTACAAAAATATATATTAAATCTAAAGTCTTTTCCTAATGTAGGGAGAGCATCCCAGCTCTACCTATAGTTTTCCTCTTATTTGGGAAAATGATTCTCTCTCTTTGTAACCAATAATGGGTAAGAAAAAATTGTGGTGCAGACGTACATAGTGCTTACCATATCTGAATCTGACAATTGATTATTTTTAAAGATACATTTAATTTCTACTAGAATATAGTTTTAAATTATTAGATCTAATCATCTAACTCTATGTAGTGCAGTCGAGGCAATGATAGAAGGTCTTTAATTGATTTATTCATGCCGATAGTATATTAGCATATGACAAATTAAAAATATGGAGAATCAAGAGAGCATTATTTATATTTATATACATATAGATGATGTATTGATTTTGGAAAATAAAAAAAGAAGTTGATATATTGATTTATAATAATCAATTTATAGGTAGATCTGACTAATGAGAGACAGGAACAAGGCAGAAGAATTGTTAGGCAAAATAGTTGCTATGACATAGGAGTAACAGGGCACCATTGCTGCATTAGAGACTGGTCAAATCTCCTTGTTTGAAATTTGTAGTTTAGTTTTGATGAGGCAAAGATATGACAAAAGGAAAGCTAGTTTTATATGATGCTTTTTTCATGGACCGACAACAGATAGATTAGATAGGGGCGGCTAGGGTTTGCTAGGATACTCCTCTCTCTTAAAATCAATTGGCATTTCTCTCAACAAGGCTCATCAATCATCATGATCAAAATGGGACCACAATTTTTAATCTGATTTTTTAAGTTTTATTTGTTTATTTTGGGATTGTTTGAAGTTATTACATTATTTTTGGTTGGTTGAAATTGGAGCTACTTTTCTCACTACAAAATGTGATGGTGAACATTACCATCGTCATAAATGAATGACAAGTATCATTCAAATGAAACGTGTCACTCATTTATAACAGTGGTTAAGCTCGCAGTGGATAGAGGGTAGAGGGCAAGGAAAAGACCGATGAGTGGGTTTGAGAGGGCAAGGGCAAGGGCGAGGCGAGAGGGGCGAGGGCAGGGGGTGAGGAAGACTCCGGCGAATGGGTTGCTGGGTTTGCTGCATAAATCACGGTGGGAGTGAGGGAGAAGAAGAAAATAGATGAAAATGCTTCAGTAACTAAAGTTTGGGTTTTTATATGAAGGGTGTTATGGACATTTCACATTTTAAAAAGGTTAAAAAAACAAATTTTTTCAGACATGGGTTAAAAAAAGGCTTATAGCATATGAAAAATGGTCATTTAATTACCCATGAACAAGAGGCGCTTGTCTGAATTCAAAGGTTATTAATGTGTCCGCATAGTATATAGTGTTTGCACCATAGCAACTTAGTAATCGATATCGATATAGAAGCAAAATATATTTGACTCACTATTGTTAATGTTTGTGTCAGAGACTCACTATTGGAAATGTTTGTGTTGGTGTTGTTCTTGGCTTCTTGGATCTTACAACTGGGGAAATGAAAATCAGCATCAATCTTTTAGTCTCTTCCTTTATGCAACATTCTTGAGTAACATCAACAACAACATCGCTCAATACCAATATTAGTTTGGGCTTCAAAAGTTATATCCAAAATAAGCTCAGTTTCTGATCAATCCTAGTTTATACAAAATGTGGGCTTTTTGAATTAATAGCCTTGTTACTCCACTGAGTTTTTGGGTAGGTTGGAAGCAAAGATTGGGTTAGTCTTGAATTCAAATATCGAAGCCCTTTGAATCTCAAACACAAGTTAGGCAGCTCATGGACTTTCTCTATGAAGAATTATAGAACTTTAAAGCAAAAAACAGAAGAAGACAACACAAATTTTACTACCACTTTTAGTCTTTTGAAAAATAACTAAAAGGACTCTTAATTATATACAAAGTCTTATATGTGAACCAAACATTGATATGGTCATTCCATAAGAATGATTTTATGAAATAATTAAATATATAATAGTAAGAATAATAATAATATATAACACACATCTCATAGTTCATATATATTGTTTTTCAAAGTGTTAGGACTTGGGTCAGCTGTTCTTAGGCCTTTGGGTAAAGTATTAGGTTCTTGAAGACTCTGTTTAATGTGTTTAAGTTGTATTTTTTTGTGGGCTTTGCTTTTTGGGCTTTGCCCTTCTCATGTTGTTTGAGCATTAAACTTTTGTTATGTTGGAGGCTTAGGCCTTGTGTTTTGCCCTTATGGGCTGTTGCAATGTAATACTTTTATGAAGAAAGAAAAAATTTAGGATGAACTAAGTTTATACATTAAATAATTTCGTACCCTACGTTTCAACCTGATGGTCCTGATAGATAAAATTAGGGGATGAAAATTTTGAACTCAAAATCTCCTGCAAACAATACTCTAATATTATGTTAGACAATCACTATATTAAAAGCTTAATAAGTTAATAAAAAATGAGTTAATAATGTGTATCAAACTCCAAATAATCATAAATTGAAAGGCTCCAAAAATACATATATAGGACATATGCAACTAATTTATGCATGTTTTGATAGCTTTTTGGTGCCCGTTCGTGGTTTTTGGTAAATTTTTTGTTTCTTTAGAAAAAAGGAAAAAAAATTCATAGCATGCATGCAATTGCAACCTAATGTTTATTAGATAGCCCTTGCGTGAGTGACATTTGCATAATTGTGATTGAAAACAAAGAAACATTAGGATTGCTACAAATTTTTTAGGATTTTATAAGCTACATTAATCAATTTGCACCCTCCCTCAGTTATATATTGATGTATGTGTTTGATAATGACTGAGTAGATCGATACTTTAATACTCAGATTCAAAAAGATTCATATATGAGACCAAGTAGCTGTAGGGGTGGGAGACCGGACCGGACCGGACTGAAATTCACTAATTGAGAGACCGGACCGAACCTTTCCGGTAGGCCTAATAGAAGACCGGGACCGAAACCGACATTTCGGTAGACTGGTATTCCGGTAGACCGAATTTTCGGTCCGAACCGGTCCGGCTTGGGCTCGGACCGAAATTCTAATTGGGCCTTTTTTTATGTTTTTTTTTTTGGGTATTTTGGGGCCTTTTTTTACTAATGGACCCCATCAAATATTAAAATAGGATATGTTTTGGGTTTGGACTTTTTATTATATAAGTATATTACTATATTGTTAATATAATAATTAAATAATGTAATATGTTTTATTAATTGTTAAGGTTTAAGATATTTTGGAGTTTGAGGTTTGGACTTTTTATTACATAATGTAATATTTTTTCTAGTATATAGTATATAGTATACACTTATATAGTTAGGGTTTTTTACACAAATACCACCTGAACTATAGG
>QANT01000839.1:0-10718 GCA_003254885.1 Purshia tridentata
ATTGTACCAATCAATTGATCGGCTCCAGTTTGTCGACAGCCCAAAATCCTAGAGCTAAACCCTTACATAACGCCTCTATCGAACCCATTCTATACCCTAAGAGAGGATGTGGTGAAAAAATGGGATTTACCCTCAAAACTCAGAAAACGAAGTAGCTCGAATATATATATATACACACACACACCAACTCAGATATTGGTACAATTGAAATGTACCTAATTATTCCTTGTTTTTAGCTTACTAGCCCACAGCCCACAGTGCAACATTTAGTACTGGTAACTTTGTAATTTTCTTTTTTGGCCGAGTAGTACTGGCAATTTTGTTAAAGATGCTTTTTTTGTTTGTTTTCAGAGGTAGTTAATGGTGCTTATGACTTGTGAGACTTGCATAGTTTCCACGCAAATAATCTTTTCCCTCATTTTGCCACTTGGCCCATGTATGCGTGACAAAGTCATCAAATTTTGTCAATGCCTAAGTATTCTATTATGAAAACCTATATACGGAGTCAATATGCAGACCATAAACTCCATCATAGATAGGAAGAAAAAATTACGTCAGAGATAAAAAACACTCGAGAGTACTTTCCAAATTAAACTGATTGGCATAAACAACGGCTGATACAAAACACAAATCGATACCATCACTTCTCATGAAACTTCCAACAAATTTAAGACTCCAGGAGAAGAGTTTCAATCATATCAAACTCTAGAGGATAAAGAACAATGAATGCATGAATATCATGCCAACTGCTACAAGTTTATTCGAGCTTGGAACTAACTATCTAAATTATTTATCCTAGCAAAATGAATTTCTTCGGAACTGTGATTCATAAACTTATACATCTCACATTTGTAAACAACTCAGGACCACTTCCCTGCAAAATCCGCACTTAGTGTGCATGTGTGTGTAAAGCTTAATAAACTAAAATCCCGGAAAAGCTACACGGTATGATGATTCCCGGGCTCCTCTTTACAATCAGTGAATCTAATCCCCTCTCCCTGTTTCCCTTTTCGATTAGATATAAATGAAATACAAAATAAAGTAAGTACACCTATGAAGGGAACTATCCATGACTCTATGTGGAACCCCTCTTTATACCCTAATACACCAAAGAATATGAGCCAGGACTTTACATTTCTAGGTCAAAATCAATCTGCTTCCCTTGCCACCCAAAATGGGGCTCTATCAATTCCATTTTGAGCTTGAGCACTTCTTTCTTCATGCTACGTACCTTTCCTTCCACAAAACCAGAAAACGGGTATACAAGTGGACTGACTAATCCTCATCCTCAGTTATTAAAGCGAAGGAAAAAGGTTTGAACTTGTAGCCATCACCATGGTAGAATTTATTTTGAAATTCCACCCAATGAAGACGCAGGGCATGAAGAAAAGCACTGAGCGTCTCCATCATGAGTAGTATGAAGGCAGTTGCAAAGGCAAAAACTGCTAACCCAATTAACCGGATAACGATGTTGTCATACCTGTTATAATTATTTTCAAAAGTAAATTACTGATTGAAAGAAATGGGCAGCATCATAAGTAACAACAATAGTCCATGTGTCACACTAGTGAATGGCTGGGAAAACTAAAAATAAAAATGTTGTTATTCCGCCAAATGGTTTTAGTGTTTAACCGACATTTATTTTCAACATCTATAGCAGTTTTTTTAATTAAAGTCTCAACGCCATAGTGTGCAGACACAAGGTAATATGTTGAACATGTTGACCACATCATATTAACACACAGAACCACACAGAACCAAACTGGAACTAAAAAATATATTCAGTAAGCCTAAGAAGGAGAGACTGAATTCAGGCTACTGCTAGGCTAGACCATCTTATACCATGAGACATTACCCCAGAAATTGGACATTTATGACCCCCCACCCAAAAAAAAAATGAAAAAAGGAATAATAAATCAATTTGTATCATCAGCTCCACACTGACACTTAAAATAGAGAAAAGTATATCTAGATTCTAAAGTATGATCTAGATTTTGTTTCATGTGTCCAAGAGAATGAACAAAATGAAGGGGAAAAAAGAAACGAGAAAGAGAAGAAAAGTTTGAAGTCAGAAACACATTTATGCCATGATAAAGCACTAAAGGTTGGAACTTACCCCCAGGCAAGGAGGAGGACCTTCTCGTAGAAAACAGTTGACAATTCTGAGTGGGCCAAGCTGTAAGCAGTAAAAGATATTAAGAAAAAGGTTACCACTTACCATATAGATTAAGAAAAACGACAGAATAAGAAAAAAAAATACAGGTACTCTACAAAATATGAAGGCGGGTATACCTTAAAGCCCAAAGTCGAAGATATGATGCTGTGTTTGAAACTGCACCCAGAACAAACTCTATGGAGTGTATCATCTGGTGTACAAATACCTCACTGAAATTAAACTCCTCATGATGATGTTGCCTGGCAGAATCAGGTTCCACCTCAAGATCCATCTCTGAGGTACCAAGCATCCCATAGGCACGACCTTGAAACCTCTGAAAATAACATCAGGAAAACATAGGTATCAAATCTTCCCATGCTCCTTATATCTCCCCTTACTTAGCTTTTAGTCAAAGACAACTATACCCTACATAAGTATATTTAGTCCATAACCAGTTGAGGATACAAATTACTAGGTATTCAAATTGTAAAAATAATTATAAAGAACATAAACATCAAAGCAAACTTTATTAGTATATTTAATTCCTTTGCTGATTTTCTTAAAACTCCAGAACAACAGATGTTGGGTAAGTTATACCAAAGTACCTCTGTATGAAGCTTCTTCAAAATAAATGGTTTTGGAAAGAGCATCCATGGAACTGCAATTAGAGCCAAAAGCAACAAAATAATCTGCAAAAGAAGAGCCCTGTTAACCATAACATAAATTTATAACATAAATAATTGAGTATACAAAGAAACAATAGAGAGAAGAGTGGAAGACGTGCCTGAAGTGGTCTTTGGCCCCAGAACAACTGATTTTCACCAAGATCATCAGTCGGACTTAAAAACATGTAAATCATTACATGATAGAGGTCTGCCTGAGAGCCAGTACACCACTTGATGATAACAAGAAGTGAAAGGTATCCAAAAAGACTGTTAAGAAAGATTATCTGCGGCACAAACTGGTATCTAACAACAAGATGCAGAAAAAGTCAAACACTTGTCAACTTCATTTGGAAGTAAATACAACAATGGGAAAAGTAAAAAACATATGAAAAGGAGAGACACACCTTATATCAAGCGAGCTGCTGAAAAACCGTGCATCAAAGTAACTTAGTAGAATTCCTAAATTCATTTGTGCCACACCCAACAGAATAGATAATTTCATTTTGAGAGAATTCAAAAAAGGCAGTTCTGAACGACTTCCACGCCAACTGGGATCCACACCAAATGGGTAAGCATCTCGGTACTTGACCAATCCAGCAGTGTGTGCATCACTGCTCAAAAACAGACAAAGTTTAATGATACTTGACTCTGATAAGTAGTTGGTTTTCTTCTGTGAAACAACAAGATAATAAACCAAACTTTCTTCTTGTGAACCTTTAGACCAAAAACAATTAGTTAAATAATTGCAAGAAATAAAGAATTTACACCAATAAATGCATAAGATAAATATACATTTGAGCATTAATTTATGCCCCAAAAAAAAAAGCACAGAAAAATGCTTTTACTTGAAGATTTTAAATAGAGAGAGTACCTGCAGGTAGCATCTCTACATTTGTAAGCAGACGCACCAAATATGTGAAAAGGAACAGAGAAGAACTCATTGTAAATCAACCCACAGTAAATTGAAAATATTGACATCAAAAGAAGTACATATCGCCCACCAAACAGCATCTCCATAAAGCTCCCAAGTTTCTGGTGGGAATTAACATGGAATTCATTATTAGAAGTGGACAAAACACAATTTTCTCTTTCACAAGTTAGAAGCATGTTATGTGCTTGCATTTGACACACAAAAATCACTAATATATTTTGTTAAAAGAAAAATTGAAAAATGGAAATCATTTCCCAGATACAACAATGTCATCAAGTTCTTGTCCATTTAACAGGGTCAGCTGCTCCAATCCTGGTCTGACATTCCTCTCAAACAATATCTACTGGGGCTAGAAGTAGTTTCAGAAATTCAATTGAATAATAAATGAAAGTTTATCCTACTTCTTGCTCCAATGTGAATAAATACAATTAATATTGTTGTTACTACAATTATTATTTGGTACTGTCAGACTCATATCTACATTGATCCTGTACACAAATAAAACATGTGATTTGTAAATCCAGCTCAACAAATTATGTTGCTGCTAGCAAAGCTATTGCCGCAGTGTTGCACATTATTAACTCATGGACAATAAAAATTGCAGCCTCTGTTATATCAAATCTTGCTGAATAGGATAGAAATCAAAGTCACAGACGTGAAAAAATTCAGGGTCAGTGGTGCTAGTGTTAGCAATAATGGCTACGGGTAGAGTGGTAGCATTCTTACAACAAGTAATTGAAAACTTCTGGTGAGAGCGAGAGATATTTTAATGGCAGCTGATAGAGTCAATGACAATGAAGTGGAAACTGGAACACAATGTGGGATATCTTGAAGCAGTTTTTGCTTACCCAAAGCAATACAATTCATATTCCCTTTCAGTTCGTTCTGATAGTAAACTTCCTCTTAAACTTTAATGATAGAATTAGAAAAAGGACGCACCTGACCACTGAGCTTACTTTCACGTGCTATAAGAACCAATGCTCCCAGCAACAAGCATATCCCATGACCCCAGTCTCCAAACATAACCGCAAAAAGAAATGGAAAGGTAATAACAGTGTAAACTGCAGGATTTGCTTCTTGATATCTTGCAACACTGCAAAATTATTAGCCGCAGATCAGTTTTATGGCTAGAACATAGTTAAAACATATAGCTTGTCAGCTGAACAACTTATTTTGAATGATGATTCAGTTTAAACAGTTTTGCTTACCATTTTCCCTATGTTATGAAAAAAGCTTTCAACAAAATTGCTACTAAAAAAGAGAATTGCTGCCTCATTATGTAATTTGCAACTGACCCACTCTCTTCTTCTTTTTTCTCTTCAATTTTCTTTATTTAGGTGACAGAAAATAAAAGAAAGAAAATACTTCAATATTTAGTTATAAACTGAAAATTACTAACTTGCAGCAAAAGAACCCCGTCCCCCGCGCTCAAATCCCATCCCTCAACAAACTCCTAAAACAATCCAAGCTCCACCCTTGAGTAAGTAGGACATACAGCACATGATTTCTGATATTTAGTTTTCTTGTTAACCGAAAAAAAGAATGATGATATGTTAGTAAATAACTTGTGCAATCATGCATTGGCTTTCCTTCCTAATGTGTCAACCATAGACACCTACCAATATGTTAACAGTGAGCAATCATAATGTAATTCTTAATCCAGAATGCTCATAATTTCTAATACAAGTTGTAAAAAAATTTACAAGGAAACTTATGCATTAGTTAAAAGACAATTTTCTTTCAAAGAATAAAGATTAAGGTGTCATAAACAGCATTTTTAACTAACCCATATGCATCAACAATTTCCTGAAATGCATTTGTGAAGCAGTTGGTTCTGAAATATGTAGGAGGTGATTCTACTGCATCCATCACGTGAAATATTATACCCACTTGTGAATTGCTATCAAATGTTGCACGTTGCAGTGCCTCCTGAATCTGTTGAATCATAAAAATACTTTGTTAAAAATAACACAAGTTTGCAAAAGTCATCTACAATAAAAAAGTGCTGAAGTAACAACAGAGCCCTAAAAAAAATAGAAAACAATATACAGGGCCCTCATTAAACAAAATACCTTAGTTTTTGCAAATATTGGACACCAGCCCTCTCCAACAAGACATTTTTTTGTAACATCAAAGTTTAGCATGTTCAGCGTATCATACACAGCTTTCTCCCTTCTTACCTGGGAAATGGTAGAAAACATGACCTAGTTGTCAGTATCAAGAAAAAGCAAAACCCCTCTCATTTGCGGAAACTGTTAGTTATATATTAGATCAATATTCTATGTCGCTCAGGCAAATGCAATACAATTACAAGAGACAAACAGCAGCAATGTTTTACCATGTTCATCCATTTTGCTAGGTGAAACCCTACAGAAGTAAGGGCCTTATTTCTGTGACGGATCCCTGCATCCAAGGTAGCTTCCAATTCAGCAAGACGTGATGAAACCTGCAACCCAAACCTGAACTTTCAGCAAATAAAATTGAGTATTTTTTGTTACTGTAATCAAGACCTGCAAATATAGGTGATAGTGCAATAGAAAAATTTAAAAGAGAGTAGTTGAATTTAATTGAAGCTAATGATGCTAAGAAGCGCATGTTAATATCTACCCATCAGATTTAAACAAACACTTAAGCAGGATAAAGCTTAATGNAAAAAAAAAAAAAAAAAAAAAAAAAAAACATATTCTTTCTTTAAGCTTCAAACTTCTTTCCAACTTTAAGGATAAATTAACTACCAGCGTCCTCAACTGAATAGTGAAAACTTACTTCTCTAGTTATTTGTCTCTGCTTAGTTATATCTTCAGGAACAGGATAGCAATTTGCACCAAAGGCCTCACAAATTTTCAGAATCTTTGTTTTTGCCTGCATCCCTGAGAAAAACACTACAAACACTGTTTTTTCAACCTGCAAAACTTTGAGGAATTAGTAAAGAAGTGCATAGACATTCTCATTTTTCAAATAGCAAGACAAAACCACACCCAAAAAAAAAACAAATTTAGATAAAACTGAGGCAGAAGAAAACCATTTCAGTAGATAAAGGATCCATGATCTGCTCATCCGCTGTTGCCTGGTTGAAAAGCATATTGCCCCTTGTAGCACGAAACAACATCCTCTCAAACCTGAGAGCTTTGGATTTACAAATAATTCCACTAATAAAACTCAAACCAGATTGGTCTGATGGTCCAGGTCTAATATCCTGTAAAATGCATAATCAATTACAAATGAAATCATAGAAAAAGGCTTTCGCCAAAAAGTGCATCAAAGTAAGTAAGTTGCAATCAAAAAGTACCTGCTCAAGTAATGATGTTGTATCACCATAGTCATTGTTTGAGTAGACATTCTCAACTAATTCTCTCTCCTCTAAAACCGCATGGCTATTACTTGAAACAAGAAAGCCACTTGCCTGAAAGTTGACCACATAAAGATATATAAGAAGACTCAAGAAAAAAGCATTTGAAACTAGAATTAGGGAGTAATGGTTTAGATTTATTCATTTCTAAAAATGATGAATTCTATATATAAGAGATACATGAAAGCAATAGACAAAAATAGGCCCATAAAGAAATTATAGAAATCATTAAATTAGCACAAACCCGCATTTATTACTAAGAAAATAAAAATGGAGTTGAAGATTACCTGGCCACAGGCCAAGTTTCAGCCACGCATGTGTACACATGCATGCACAACTGTACTTTATAAAAATATATTAAAAAGGAGCAGCAGATAGAAGGCTTCTAATACATCAACAATACTGGAGAGAAAAGATAAAGGCCAATTACCTTTTGCAATACCATCTTGAACTCCAGGAGCTCATTATATGAATGTTGAAGTCTATCACTATTAGAGTTCATTTCAATTAGCTCATGTTCATGCTCGGCAAGTTGTATCTGGAGTTGAGATATGTACAACATACAATTCAACTTATCAGTTTACAGAAGAAAGTTTCCCTACAAGAGGGCACAATTGGTCGATTCGAGAGAAAGAGAGAGAATAAATGCAGAGCAGTAATATAGAAATAGACCTCTAATTCCTCTAACTCGATGTCTGGTTGCAAAATAGGACGTAGAGATGAAAGTAGACCAGCTTTACTGATTTGATCTCTGAAAAACCGCAGCTTTCTTGACATCTCTGCACATCGCTTTACCTGTGGAAATCCTCACAAAGATAAAACAACTAAAATAAATGATAATTGATCACTGTGAACAGCACACAGGTTCAAATAGTCTTCCAAGGACAGGAGAAGACTACTACAGAACATTACTCCTAGTTTAAGATCCATAGCTTATTATCTTCAGGTAAATAACAAGGAAACGGGGGCATAAACAATCAAGATTTACTGTTGGACAATAAAGTTTTAATGAAAAAATTAAAGCTGGCTGATATATCAGAAACAATACACTGGGAAGTGGAAAACCGAGCATTTAATATACATGATATAAGAACATGCAAACTAAAAATGGAAAGCCTGAAGTCTCTAAAACACCCGCAATACAAGGATTGAAACATTCAAATATTGAATTAGAAAATTACTCCACCATTATTTGAGAAAGATAGATGCTGCAGTCCAAAACATACAGATTGCAGTTGGTAGTTTTAATCAGATCCGAGTAGATACCTGATTAACAAATGTTCGCTGAAAAGGACTTTTATCAGCATTTAACTGCAAAAAGTAGAAAAGCATCCGACCATGAGTATATGAATACAAATTAAAAATACTGTATCACATCATATTCCCTTGAAGAGACCAAAAAAGGAACCAAAAATTTCCAATGCTTTCTTAATATGTATCATATACAATATAAAGTCCAGGTGTTTCACCAATATTAATACAGAGCATTGCAGAAAAATGGAACTACATCTTGTGATGAAACACTGCACTATATACACTATGAAGTTCTTTAGTGCCGACATGCGAAAGTACGAATCACCACCACTCGAGCGAATTAAGAGTACTATTTCATAAACTAAATTAGAAAATGTTTGGTATTCTGTAGTAGTTAGGAAGCGTCACTTTATCTATAACTTAACACCTTATGCGGAATATCGCTCAATCTATTCGATATACTTTATTGCAAACCCCTCCTACCTGAGAATTTATCCAGCATAATCATATCTGAAATATTCTCAAGAAAAATAAAAGATCCAAATACACTGAGTAAATGTACTCTGAAATATATATTGTCAACGAGCCGAACAATCAAAAAACAAGAATAAAATGGCATGCTAAGTCTAAATCCACAATTGTGCCCCCAAAAATTGAAATTTAAGATGAAATTCTACAATGCCTGTTCTGGAAAGTGAGAAATTTTGCTAGAATAAAATAAAATAAATCATAAATTATAGAAGCAAATTCCTCAATTACTGACTCCGGTATCTACTCGACTAATTAAAATACGCATTCATCCAAGCTAATGCAAAATTTAATCCTAAACCAATACGGCGCAGAACGACGCGTTTCAATTAAATGATCACTTCTGGTCACTAGACACAGAGAGATGCCAAATCTAACATAATTCATAATCGATGGAGACCGAGTCGGTCGGATCTGATGAGTTGGAATACTTACGTCTCGGAATTGGAGGAGACCGAGTTCACCGAGATAAGAAACAGCGCGGTGAGCAGACTCGACGGGGATGATGAGCTGGACGAAGGTCATCTTCTCGGAGCGCATCAGATCCATGGGCGGCAAGTTGTCGATGAACTTCTCCATATTCTCGGCAACCAAACTGAAACAGCTTTTGCTTGCCTTTGGATCTGAGACTCTTTTCAGATCTGAAACTGATCTCTCTCTATATGCGTTTGTATGGGAGTGTGTTTGTGTGTTTTAGTGCGTTATTCCGAAGTTCTCATTCTCGGGTCTTGGCTTTTTTTTGGGTTGCCAACTGCCATTAGAATCGGAGAATTCGCATAATTTTCAATGCACGATGCGAAGTTGTGCTTATTATTATAATCGCTTTGCGTTTTAAGGATGGTGGAGCCGCGGTGGTTAACTTAAACTGCGGTCCTATTACGAGTCTGCACCGAACTTTCCTAGTTGACAATTTATTAGACATGATGAAACTAGGGGTGTACAAATATACCGAAAATTTACTTATCGATCTGATTCGATTCGATCTGTAATTTGTGAATATTATATCGATCCAATCTGCACTTTCTTATTTGTGGATATCGATCCGATCCGATCCGCAATTTGTGGATCGGATATGGATATCAATTTTGAAAATCACGAATATATCCGATCCGATCCGCAAATTATGTATATGAAATTTTTATATAGTTTATATATGTTTGTATATGTTTAATTCCTATTATAAAGTAAATTAAAGCCCCTATTATAGTTTATAATGTTATATAGTTCATAAACTATCTATGTTACTATATAATTTAAGTTTAGGGTATTTTAAATTAGTTTGACAATAAAATCTATAGAAATTTAGGATTAAGTACCTAGTTTCAATACAAAAATTTGGTATTTAAAGTCAATTAACCTTAAAATCTATTATAAAAATTATACATATATATAGTATATAGTTTAGGACTATTAGAAAGTAGAAACTTGTTATGTTTGAGGCTTGTCTTAATTTCTAAATTTTATATTGTGTAACTATTGAATTAATTTGAGGAATGATTTTTATGTTGTGTACTTGCTAAATCATTTTTATGTTATTATTTGGATATTATCCATTATTCAATTCGATCTGATCCGATTTTGTGGATATCCGAATTTGTGGATCGGATATGGATATGAAAATTGCTATACCGCAAATTGTAGATTGGATATGAATAATGATTTGTGGATCGGATAACCGATCCGTGTGCACCCTAGATGAAACACAATATTAAGTATTAGAAAAATTCAATTAATTAAGGATGTCACAGTAATTCCACTTAAATCATTCTTATCTAACATGTTTCACTTTTATTTAAGTTTTTTTTTTTCTCTACATAGCTCATATTGGTATCATCT
>QANT01000841.1:0-10864 GCA_003254885.1 Purshia tridentata
ATGAATTCGTACAGTAGAATTTTCAGGAAAGACAAACAAAACTTCAAAGCAATGCAGGCTACACACAGCCAACCTATCATCATATATATATATATAGCAGTACCACCTTTTTGAGCAAGGGAAGCCACTACTCAATACTCAAGTTCAAGCAACTGGGTTGGGAAGCTTTTGGGAAACAAATATTACTAAACTTCAGTTGAGCTGCGCTTTTGGGTTAATTGCTATTGCTATATTTTATTTGGCTTTGGATCGTCTTGGTTTAAAATTTGTTTTTTCTTTGTGAAGTAAGGAATTACAATTAAATATGAAAAACATGTAAATGGTATAAATTAAAATAAGTTGGAGAGAGTATAAAAAAAGTAATAGGAGAGAAACTGAAAACAAAAATTATAAACAGTTTTTTGACTGCTTTTAATTTCTAACAAGGAATAGAAATATCACCCAAATCAGAATGCCATGTATGCTTATCTTCAAGTTTAATTGAGAAGTAGTACATATTGATGAGGATGGAATCCCTCTAGTTAAACTCCACTGTTAACCACTAATAAAGTTGGTATGAAGGCAGGGAGGGACCCACGTTAGTTCTCACTTTTTGTTTTGTGAAATTTTAATATCTTGTTTGTTACATAATTTGCTAAACACTTCAATAATCTAAATTAAAATTTATGTAAATAAAACTCTACATCAAATTAGACCGAAACATCTACCTCTTATATATGGCTTGCAAAAGTGGCATGGTTAAATTTTAGTATTTTCTTAGGACCTAATTAGTTGAATAGACTTAATACTTCTGCAATATTATAAAGAGAAATACACTAGATCAATAACTAATTTATGAGTATATAATGTCACATATACCAACTAACTTGTGGTCTAATAGTATTTCTCTTCTCAATGTTAAAAACAATGTCGGCCTTGAAGGGGGGCACATAGTGCAACCGCCTAAGACCCAACTTCAAGGAAGGCTTACAAATTTTTATATTATATATATATATATTAAAAAAAATCAACTGTAAAAAAAAAAAAATTGTTGGCCCATTGTCAATGGCCCAATGTCAATACGAAGGCCCAAGAATTTAGATTTCATTCAAAACAATTGAAAAAGTCTAAAAATAATTAACAATTAAATGGTGCCTTCTCTTTTTTATTTTGAGAACTTAGAGCTTAAACTTTTGCCTTCATGTACAAACTTTAGCTTCAAATTTGGGGTAGAATACGTAGACATGTTCAATCGAAAAAGGTGATCATGAAGGTATGTTCTGTGTTAATTTTGTGTGAATATAATAAAGAGGCAGGCTTGTACAGGTGTTGTTGTGTGAATATAATAGAAATATTAATTAGAAGAAAACATTTTCAATAATGTTGTTGCTGAGACTATTTCCCTATTTTGATTTTGTAGGTGGTCATAGCTTATATTATTGAGGCTAATGGAAAGAGTATGTTATTGCTGCTATTTTCTTTTGTCATAGCTTATTTGCATGTTTGAGAATAATTAAATGTATTTATATTGAGGATACTGTATTGATTTTAAATTTTGGATTGTTTTGTTAATAAAAGTAGTATAATGCATTGATTCCAAATTGGCAATTGTGAATTGTTTTGCAAATTTTTTTTTTNTCTGTAAATTTTTTTTTTTTAAATTAGGGGCTCAATTTAGATTTTCGCCCGTAATCTTTCCGAAATATAGGGCCGGCCCACGTTAGACTCCTCTTTCCTAAAAATAAAAAATTAAAAAATTGGTAGATCAAATACTTAAATTTGCCTCATGTTTACAAATAACTGTTTAGCCTAGCTGCTTTTATAAATTTACAGCTAGCCTTGATTAAGACTACACATAGTACTCCATGTTCCTCATATATATATATATATATATATATATAAATTCCGCTGAACTCCAATCTGGAAAATCGTTGGAGCTGTTGATGTGCACCACCAAAGAAGATGTAACGTGTATATATATATTGAGATTAAGATGGAGTTTGCAGTTGGGATTGGGGTTCATCTTGGTGGCTTGTTGGCGGTTCTAATTGAGTCGTCTGCTTCATTTCCTTGCTTTTACCCCACAATACCACATATAAACCACACACAATCAACACTCCTCCTAATATGCTGTCATTTGCAGATACATACATACATAAATATATTTGGTCAGTTTTCTTATTTCTTTTGGTAAATAAAAATAAGTCATAGTCTCATACCTTCCGAGGTGCAGCCTTTCATCTAGTAGCAAAGAGCCAGCAAGTGCAACCATCACAAGCAGGAGAGGCTGGAAAACTGAGACAAATAATGGCCCTCCCTTCTTTACACACCATGCAATTAGGGTCACAGAAACACCAGAATTTACAATTCCCTACAACATAAATGTAAATTGAAATACAATGAATCTCACTAACTTAATTTATAAGAATCATTTTACATGAAGATGCTAAAGATTTACCGAATAAGAAACTGCAAGAAGTCGAATGTTCCAACCCAACTTCCACTGTTTCCAATCCCTTTCCATGCAGAGGGCAAAAGCTACAGATTGAATTGATCCCATCATGGACATTAGAGCAGTGCTGGAGTAAAGGCATGGATATTGCTTATTCATTTTTGCCTGTACTGATAAATTGAAATAAATACCTGATGAATATGTAAAAATTTTAAGAAAATCAAATTAGATACACAATAGGGTGAACTGTTGTACACATGTTAATTAAACCTGAATTATGAGCCAAATAGCATAGGACACACAGCTACCCAAAGACACAAAAGAGCCCAACAAAAGAGATGCAGAGTCTTTGTGTGATGATGCCTCATGGCTGTTTTGGGGCCTGAGATGATGATGCAGAAGATTTATATGTGTAGACCAGATGTCAATCTCTAGGCCTTTGTACAATGTGAAAAGCATAGCCCCTCCTATCCCCATAACTGTTCCCACAACTTTAGCTTTCCCAGCAAGAGTTCCTATGGCCAGCTTCTCCATCCTGAGATGAAATTTTATATATATCCTCAAATATCAAAACTAGAATTCAGATCGATATATTAATTAATTAATTGCTGACATATATAATGCAAGTTATGCACATTACCTAAAAAATATGGCCAGGATAAAGGTAATGGCTGGAACAAGATTATACATTGCTACTGCATATGTTGCTGATGTTAAGGCTATGCCCTCAATATATAAATTTTGAGACAATGCACCGCTGAAACAAATAATAATTAGTACTTGATTGATTATATGATCAGCCCAACAAAAATAGACAATAGAGACTAACATTAATTGGACAAAAGAGATGATAATTGGGCAATAGGGACTAAAATATGCAATAATTGAATTTAGAAAGTGTAATTTTTGTTAAAATCAAATCCCTTTAGTCCCAATTGTCCAATCATCGTCTTCTTCTGTACAATTAATATTAGTTCCTATAGCTCATATATCGATATTGTTTGCAGTGCTCTGTACATTTGATCACACTAACAATAATTAAAGCGAATTTATCACATTAATTTAAAGTAGTCATGATCAAAGATTTCACTAATTTGCACTAAATATATAACAAGAAGACAACATAGTTACCCAAACAACCCACAGAGAAAAGCTTGAAAGAGTATAATCCATGTCAGTTTTGGCCTGCTGTTCCTGTAAATTAAAAAATATATATATTACTAATTAGTTACAGTCTTACTAACAGCATATGAGAATAGTGATTAATAAGGGAACTATTTGTGTTCACCCCAGAGTGCACCTCCATGTCCACCCTAATGGACATGACCCAATTAATATATTTTCACACTTGCCGATCATTTTGAAGAAAAAAAAAAAAAAAATTAAATAAAAATTTTTTTTTTTCTTTTTNAAAATTAAAAAAAAATTTTTTTTTTTCTTTTTGAAAAAATTAAACATATTTAGTTGAGATGTCCTTAAACGTGGAAAGGAATAATGAGAATAGAGCAGAAATTAAATTAATAAAAGTGGGTGTAGGTCTTAGGGAAGGAACCTTTCAAATATGAGAGCAAGGGGAAGCATAAAGGCCGCAGCAAACATCATACGGTAGGCAATCAAAACCCTCAAATTCATGCCATCATCTGCTACTAATTTGTATAATATATTCATCCCTGCAAATAAAATCTGAACAACCACCATTATCATCACTGCCTTCATCCCCTCTTCCATTTTAATTACTACGTACTTTTCTAAGGTTTAGGGTTTAGATGAAACTTGAAAGAGAATTAAATAGATGCTTAAATAGAGAATTAAGATAATTAAATAGGGTTTAATATTTCAAGAGCCCGGAGGCCCAGCATATATATACGCACCACCCCACAAGTACAACCTGAGCCCAGTTGGCCGTTTTGCAACTACCTTATCATAACTTTAGTGTGCCCATCTCCAAAGAATCGTGTGGCTTATCCTTTTGTACGTAATTTGTGCACCAATTAACCAAGGTTTCTGGTTTTGGTTCAAATTTGAACATAATCAAACAACCACAAAGTCTCCATGATCAAAATTCTCACAAGTAGTTGGAATATCTATTTAGTGTTAAAGTTAATTAATTAGTGTGCTGTTTGTTAGTGTTCATGAGCAAAATCAGAATTTTTGCCACGCCTATGGGAAGTTGCCATGTGGCTCATGTCAGTCAGATGTAACCCATTGACCAAAACATGTGGGCCATCATATTCCAGAACTATGTAACCATCACCGTATCCAATCCCCCATTCGGGTTAAATTCATCTGAGATCCGATCCGATCTACTCCACCGGTGATGTTCGTACCGGTCGTGAAGTCCCTGGCGGTGAGCATTTGATCAGATCGAAGTGTCAAGTTCAACAATTCGATCCGAACACTCGAGCTCGAAGATGCTTGAATCAACTGCTTGATTTCATATGGTTAGATCAGATTGGACCTATCCTGTCTTCATACTGTGTCTTCTGTCAGGCTCGTGCACAGGCTCCCAGGCACACTCAAGTAAAAGCCTCCCACTTGCCCCGCTTACCCTGATACATGTGGTTTGGATTAGACCTAACCCACTCACCATCACCTTAAGCCATGCTTACATTAAATGCAATGTGACTTGGTAGATGGGCAGCATGCAAATCTGACAGGGAGACGTGGGTTCATCTTAGCCCTTCATTTGCATGCACGTATGCCTTCTTTTGTCTATAAAAGTGGAACTCTTTCTACATGCAAAGGGTTCACAACTTCATCACTAAGAAAGAAACCCTAAAAGAAATACATGAAAGAAACAAAGTTATCTGGAGAACCCTTTGCTTCTCTTTCTCATTGCTTTTTCACATACTAATCATATACATTCACCCCCATCTGACTTGATCGTCGGAGATCATTTGGTAGGTACTACACCAGTACCCTCTTTGCATTTCATCCAGTGCAGGTGACCATCGTTAGCTTGAAGCAGTCATCACCATAGCCACCTAGCTTCAAGAATATCATCTCATTCACCACCCCTCCAACTGTGATCGTGACCTCTACACCAGCACGTCTAAGTTGGTGACTCAGATTCCTGCAATCTGCACCAACAATTAGTTTTGTAGTCTTTTTATGTATTAACTAAGTTAGTTGGCTGCTGCTTTTGTACTGCTATTTATTCTAAAGAGTTTCACTCCCTCTTCGTGATCGTAATTAATGAGATTTTCTTCTCTTGGGTTCTTGCTTTGGGTATTCTTCTCAGCTGGACAACTCTGAACTCTCATCTTCTTCTTATGTTGATTATTTATTTTTTCTATATGGTATCAAAACATGTTCACCCACGTATGTTAGGCCAAATGGTCACACGTGTTCAAGGCCAGTCTTGAATTTTGGGAGGTCTTGGTCGAAATTTAGAATTGGGCCCACTTTTTACATCAAATCTACTTAAAAAGTTGGAATTGTTCACTGATTTGATTCTACCTAAAAATCAATTCCATCAAATTAGTGCACCAATTGGCACTGATTATTGCATTATACATATAAAAAATTTCAATTATTTGTACAACTTGTGAACAAAGAGTAAATAAAACAATAGGATATTTGGACAATACAAAATCTGAACAAAAAATAATAAAAGTTGCAGTCATTAAATTTGCCAAACATAATAACTCATCAATCATCTCCAATAAAAGTAGATATGTCAAACTAAGAGAAATACAACAAAGCAAAGAAGAAAAAACTAAAGAAATAAGAGAGAGTAGAAGAATAAGACGTGAGAGAGGAGATCGAGAGAGTCTGAGAGAATAAAAAAGCAACGTTGTTTTGGTGTGAGAGAGGAGATCAAGAGAGACTAGAAGAACAGTGTTTTTTTTTTGTCCCAGTGTAAACTGTAACGTAGGTGAAAATTTTTAAAAACTGATATTTAAAAAAGTAATATATATCATTTAAAATATAATATACATATATATAAAAATTTTGGGCCCCCTTTACAATGGGCCCTGGAGGTCGCACTTGCATATATACAGGCTCTGATACTCATGTAAGAACTAAAACATAAATTCTGAAGCATACACTATTGACTATTCAACAGATACAAGGATAACTTAGGTGTGAGCATGTGACCCAAGTGTCTCCCAAAAACTTATAACACAGCCTGGTGATGTAATTGATACGTGTCACCCCACAACAAACGTGTAAAGTTGTAAGTAAGCCATTTTTGACTTGAAGCTGGCTCTTTATGAGCAAAAGACCAAAACTCCTTTTTAGGGGTCAGATGATTTTGATATTTCTGACTAACATTATTGTATTTTTAGAGATAAGAAGGGGTCCAGTGACTTTTGTTGACTGTTGAAGTAGATCTGATGGCATTTGTGGTAGTTCTAAGCAAGCTTATGGGCAGTGTTGTAACCCTCCCTTCTATAAAAGGAAACCACACATTAACCACAATACAGAGCAGAAAAGAAGAAGAGAAAGATGATGATGAAAATGGTGAAGAATATAGCTATTCTGGTGTTGGTTCTGTTTGTGATGTCGTCGAGTTTCAGTACGGACAACGTTGTCTTCTCCGCTGGGGTAGACTGTTATGATGCTTGCAACACTGGTTGTGTTAACAGTAACGGTAAGTCCCCCACCCCCTAATTCTAATTAATTACTTTATGTTTTTTGGCCTGGTAATTAATTACTATATTAATTAATCATCCATCATCGTGTTAATTAAATGCTTGATCATATTTTCCATAATACACCTATTTGGGTGGGTGGAGGTGCATTATCTTGTTAATCTATTTCTTGAAATTGTTTTTCCTTTTTAATTTTATGTTAAAACTCTGTTTGTTGTTTAATTGTGGAAAAATTCAGCAGTTTATTTTGATGAATTAGTATAATATATATTGTTAAAATATTTCGACCAAAAAAAAAAAATTCATCTTGGATTTTCAATTAAAATTAATTTATTTTTAATCGCAGACATGAAGTTTGAACTTGAACATCTTTTTTTCCCCACTGGTTTGTATGTAGTTATTTATTTGTTTGATTATTTATATGCAGTGAGGCTATATCAACGCTGTGATCGCAAATGCCGGATTAAGTGCGGTCCAGGTACTCTCTCACTTCCTTTTAGGCTTATCACCTTGGAACTTTAATACTTATATTAATAACTTAGGGTTGGTTTATTTGATCGAAAATAAAAACTCATTCTTACGTTTGAGTTCGAACTCTTCTTACATATTCAGATTCGAACATTCCCTACCCACTCGGATTCGAACCCTCCCTACTCACCCACCCGAGTTTGAACCCTCCCCTTCTGAAAAAATAAACTAAAGTGCCAAGTGTTAATAGATCTACTTAAATTCCCCACTCCTATTTTATTCTGAAATTCTAAATTAATTAATTATTGGGCTATTGTGACACTTTTTAAGTTTGGTTATACATTTCCATTTACTATAACAAATTTCTACCGGCTGGTTCTTGACTCCAATTTAACCAAAGCCTGGCTAATTATGTTTATATGTATATTTGCAGATTCTCAAGCTCAGGAGAATTTTCATTGAAAGGCTAAGGACATTGGCCATCACGTCATAAATCAATAAAAATAGAATATATGTAATACATAACTTTTGGCCTGTGTAAAAGGTGGAGAAAACAGATTACATGTTCATTCGTGCACACACTAAAATAGAATTGTGTAACTTTTTGTTCAAACCTTTGTGCTAATGGAGAAGTAAATGAAACTATATGATGAGTAATGAGTTACTTATACAAAGTTGTTTCGGTAAGGCCAAATTTTGAGCAGCCGCAAGTGATAAGGTATGATTCTTGTTGGTATGAGATTATAATGGCTAAAATTAATAATAAGGATTAGTTTCAGTTTAGTACTTCATGTTTGTTTTAATTTTCAAATTAATATTTCATCTTTGAAATCTTGTAATGTCATGCTCAACGTTTTTATTTGTTTTTCATTGTGTAATGTTTTGGAAATTTGGTATATTAGAGCATTTCCAAAAGATTTTAATAAAATTACTCTTCAAATTTAAATTTGATGATTTATGTAGCAATTTGAATAGTCTTTGGAGCTACTCTTAAAACTCATTAAAAGTCTTAATTAAATATTACATGACTTTTATAGACTGCTTAACATTCTTAATTGAATATATATAGATTTTTACAAATTTTTTTAAAGTCTTTAAAAGTCTTAATTAAAGGGTGAATTTTTTTAAAGCCCATTTCAAAATATTTACTGTTTATCCAGCCCAAGCGCTACAGTGAATTAATGTAGCGGCCCACTTTTAAAAAAATCCGTTGCTACAGTAACGGCGTTACTGTAGCACACTACAGTGCTTTTGAGAATTATTACTGTTAGACAGTAACAATTCTTACTTTGCAAAAAACTTAAAAATAAGATAGTTTATAGTCATTTACTTTATAATTTGGGTGTTTTCTTTTAAAGCCCATTTCAAAAAATGTGCTATTTATCCAGCCCACCCGCTACAGTGAATTACTGTAACGGCCCACTTTTTTAAAAAAAACTCGGTGCTACAGTAATGACATTACTGTAGTGATACAATAACCTTTGAGAATTGTTACTGTTTAACAGTAACAATTTTTAATTTGCAAAAAAACTAAAAAATAAAGCAACTTATGCAAATTTTTTTTGTCGAACATTAAGAACCACATTCTAAATCAAATTAAAAAAAATTGCCCTTTCTATTAGAGGACAATCATGCATTGTTATTGTCACTGTCGGACAGTAACAATCACCTTATTGTTTCTGTCGGACAATAACAATCATCTTATTGTTACTGTCGAATAGTAGCAATCACCTTATTGTCACTGTCGGACAATAACAATCACCTTATTGTTTCTGTCGAATAATAACAATCACCTTATTGTTACCGTCGGACAATAGCAATCACCTTATTGTTACTATAACCTTACAGCAATACTCCCATTAGTATAGCAACCCAAAAAAATGAACAAACATACCATCCCAAGAATATGGTTTCTTTTAAAATCAGTGGACCCATTATATCCACAACAACTATTACTAGTGGTCTAAATGCAATAACAAGAAAATATTGGTAAATACAATCATATTCTGATCTAAATTACCGTAACTACTCAAGAAAAATGCAATACAATCACAAATTGTTAAAGAACAAAATATCAAAGAGAAAACAAAGCAGCAGATTGGAAAAGTACCATGGAGGTCATAACTTTGTAAAAGCAATGAAACTGATAAAGGGCTCAGACCGTACATTATGATTTTCCACAATGGGGTTTATAGCAGATTGGTGTGGCTGTCTGGGGTGGTTTATGGCTTTAAGAAAAATAGGAAGATGAAGGTACTACTTTTTTCCACAAAATAAGAGTCAATCTATATATACACCAAAAGTGAAATACATAGAGGTTAAACTTACTTTGCTATAGAATGAACTACTCGGATCTGATACATAGAGGAAATAAACTAAAAATTATGTAACAAAAGCCTTCACTTTCTCAACTTAACACCCAATCTACAACAAAGCTATAATCAGATTTGACTTTTTCATACTACCATACAAAAATAAAAAATAATAAATCACAAAAACAAAACCCCAACCCCCTTTGGTCCCTTCGACTGCCACCCGTATAGCCCAGCCAGCTCTATCTGTGTGACAAAACTGCTTGATGGGAAAGTATTAGAAATATTTGTTGGGCAAAGTTATTTAGCAAAATCTTCCACGTTTTTTTAAGCTAGCAAACATAATGTAAATGCCTACCTCGAATTTTGGCGAGCACTTGCTTAGGGGCCTGTGGCTATGTCGTCCGGTGAGGGAGATGGGTTGGTGGGGTTGAGTTTGTGGAGGCCATTGGAAGGAGAGAGTGGCAATTGGAGGGAGCGAGAGTATGAGTGAGTGATGAGTTTTGAAGTTTTGAGAGGAGACAAAGACGGAGAGGGAAACAAATGAGTGAAAGGTGTGATTCGAGCTACATAATCAGATCTGTTGGACGGAGAAACAGAGAAGGAGAAGGACATAGACGGAGAGAGAGAGACGGAAAATAAGGAAAACGGAGAAATGGACCGGATCAGTATGAATTGGGCCTCCTTCAAAACACAAAAAAAGACCTGGGTTTTAAAAGTAGTAAGAGTCTAAAAATGGGGTTTATAATCATTTACTTTAATATATATATATATATTATTGTAGTAGCATGTGATGTAATATTTGTAAATTATAGTGCCTTTTACTATATTATTATGTTTGACTTTTCAACTAGTACCTAATCTAAAATACTATTAAATTTTAGTACCTAAACTAAAAAATTATTTAAATTTGGTATTTAAAGTTAATTAACCTTAAAATAAATGGGTCCACATGTGAGACTATACATAAAGAGAAGACACCTTATAATTTTCTTTTCAAAATACCTCAATTTATCTGTCAAACCTCTTTCTTCTTATAATAGCATGATAAACGG
>QANT01000843.1:0-18558 GCA_003254885.1 Purshia tridentata
AATATATAAGCGATTAGTCTTAAGATCCAAACAACAGTACCCTTTATGCTGCAAGCTATACCCAAGAAAAACACATTCAACGGAACGAGGCAATAATTTATTGGCAACATAAGAACCCAAAAAAGGGTAACAAGCACACCCAAATACACGCAAGTGAGAGTAGGAGGGAGATCGACCATAAAGTGTGGCAAACGGAGAAGACCAACCTAACACAATAGAGGGAAGCAAATTGATGAGGGACACAACAGTGAGGGCCGCCTCAACCCAAAAAGACAAAGGGGCATGTGCCGTATGGAGGAAAGTACGAGTGATATTGGCAATGTGACGATGTTTCCGCTCAGCAAGCCCATTTTGTTGGGGCGTGTGAGGACAAGAAAACCGTTGAATAATGCCCAGATCAGTGCAAAACTTTGAGAAAAGAGTGCTAGTATATTCACCACCACTGTCACACTGAAAATATTTAATAGATGCTTGAAAGAGATTTTGAACCATGGCACAGAAATCACGAAAAATAGAGAAAACATCTGATTTTTGACGCATGGGAAAAATCCAAGTAAAACGACTAAATTCATCGGTGAATAAAACATAGTAACGAAAACCAGAAACACTGGAAGTAGAGGACATCCAAACATCAGAGTGCACAAGATAGAACGGAAATAATGCTGTTATTTTATTAGAAGGAAATGGCAACTTATGGGATTTCCCAAGAGCACAATGTTTACAAAAATTCCTACTAGATAAAGACTTAGAACCTAAAGATAAATGAGAGCCTAAACGAGACAAGACATCTGAGGACGGATGACCAAGACGATGATGCCATAACTCGGAGGTAGACGCAACTAAAGCCCTTGGAATGGACGGAGAAATAGGATAAAGCCCATCTTTACAGGGGCCCTGAAAAAGACAACGTCCAGAAGTAAGATCAGAAATAGAAAAACCTGAAGGCTCAAAGCAAAAGCGGACAGAATTATCACGAGTAAACTTAGCAACAGATAATAAATTTTTATGAAGCTGGGGAACATGAAAAACGTTATTAAGATGGAAGGAAGAGGAACCAATGGAAAGAGGCATGTTACCAGTATGAGAAACAGGAAGAGATTCCCCATTCCCAATGACTACACCCGAAGGACCATGAAAGGAAGAGGGATCTTGCAACAGACCACCGTGGCTAGTCATGTGATGAGTAGCCCCAGTGTCAGAGTACCAGTTTGGATCATAAGAGGAAGACGCTCCCACGTGTGGAGACGGAGGAGCAGGTGAAGCATGCAAGCCGGCAAAAGCAAAACCGGAATCCGCAGGGGTTGGGCGGTGAGGACAAACTGCAGCAATGTGGCCCGGGCCACCACAACAGTAGCAAGTGATGGAGGCCGGAGCACGTCCCAAAATTCCATTGGCCAGAGATGGGGCAGGAGCGAACCCAGAGAAAGAAGACTGAGGGGCAGCATACCATGGCTGAAAGTGAGAAGCACCACCACCACGCCCCCCACGATTGTAGGCCCGTCCACGACCACGGCCACGGCCACGACCACGAGAATGAGAAGAGAAACCATTAGACGGGTGTCCACCAGACGGAGATCCATGAGAACCACTAGACAAGGCAGAGGATGCATGTGCCGCAACAAAGGCATGCGGGGAAGACTGAGACAGAAGGTGCGAATTTTGGGCTTCAAAAGTCAATAAACGAGCCCGAAGATCAGAAAATTTAGGCAGGGGAGGAGAGTTCAAGATTGCCGTGACCACCATAGAAAAATCAGGACCAAGACCACGAAGAACAGCCATGACGAGATCATCATTGGAAACCGGCTTGTCAATAGCCGAGAGGGCATCAGAAAGAGACTTAGCATGCTGAATGAATTCGGAAACAGACTTGGAGGCCTTGGTCATACCAAATAGTTGAAAGCGTAGATTAGCGGCATTGGCAATGGAGGTCTGAGAGAAGTGTTCACGTAAACAAGCCCAAATTTCCGCTGCTGAAGCCTTGCCGACCACCATAGAAAGAACAGACTCAGTAAGAGTAGCAGTGATGTAACTAACCACGAGTTGGTCCTGCTGAAACCAAGACAAGAAGGCCGGGTTGGGTAGAGAAGGCTACCCAGCAACAGGATCAAGAAGAGGAGTCGGAGCGGAGGTAGAGCCATCAACAAAGCGAAAAAGGCCATGCCCTATGAGAAAAGGGCGCATCTGGCTCTCCCAAAGCAGAAAATTAGTCTCAGTGAGTTTCAAAAATTGAGCCGTGTTTGGGCCAGAGAGAGAACCGGCAGAAAAGGAAGAAGAGGCTGCAGCGGAAGCCATGAAGAGGGAGGAGAGAGAAAAACCCGCAAGGAGAGAGAAACGCAACCCAAGAAGAAGAGACCCAAAAAAAAAAAAAAAAAACTAGCTCGTGAGAGCCTCTAATACCATGTAGAATTATAGAATTGTGTAAACTGTATGCTTACACTTATGAGGGTCAAACCCCTTGTATTTATACAAACCTCATAACCGACTATACACAAGGAGTAGACCCCAAGTAATTACAAAACCCAAACCACCTAGGAAACACATTTGCACTAGGATACCTTACTAACATAGGTATTATTGAATTCCCAAAATTTATTCACCATTTTAATAGCTTGTATTTTTTGTGTTGCTATGTATTTTATATTCAAGATGACGTCTTTTTAAGATTTGAGGTTAAATGCTTTGGATTCACAATTAGGTAGGGTTTCTATTTTCCCTCTCTTTAGCCAATAACATGGACTAGTAGTCACTGAAAAATCTGGGCTAAAATCAAGTGTCCATTTGGAATAGAGTGTAGGTATTATTGAATTCCTAAAATTTATTCACCATTTTAATAGCTTGTATTTTTTGTGTTGCTATGTATTTATATTCAAGATGACGTCTTTTTAAGATTTGAGGTTAAATGCTTTGGATTCAGAATTAGATAGGGTTTCTATTTTCCCTCTCTTTAGCCAATAACAGTATTTTTTCTTAATTTTTGCTTTTTTTTTTTTTTTNTTTTTTTGAAATGGTATAAAGTAAAGAGCCATTAGAATTCAGATGGAATTATCAATCTTTACTGCAATTTGACTTTATTCTCAATTTTTCCTTTGTCCATATTAAGCTCCATGAAGATAGACAGTGTTTAGTAAAAACTTGAACTGTAATCCTCTTTTTTTTTTTGGTCTTAATGTATCTCAAAGTAGAAAGTTGGATGAAGCCAAGAGTTGAGGATGAAAGAAAGATTCTTCATTAAATAAGTCTGCAAAATGAAATACAAGAACCACTTTGCATATCCTATATATTAAACAATAATCTGACTACGTCTCTCAAACTATCCCTTATTTTATACTGCATTGATTAAAGCTCACACACAATAGAAATTGGGACAAGCTCACACACACTCTAAGAAATCGGACCCTAGAAATTCGGACCAGCCGCAAGGATATCCTCAGTCAGCTTGTTGTCCTTGCCAATCTTGTAGTTTGTGAAAGTCTCAAAGTTGTTCTTGAACAGACCAGCCAGCTTCAGCAGTGTTTCCTTGTATGCCTTCTTGTCTGACCACTGCAACTCCAAAATAAAACATGGAAAATCACATTACAATTACAAAGGCAGACCAAGAATAATAAGCGGTAGAAAAACAAAGGAAAACTGTATGAAGAGAAAGCTGACTTACAGTGTTCACAGGATCCAGTATTTCAGAAGGCACACCCTCAACCTCAGTGGGGATCTCAAGTCCAAAAACTTCAGTCTTCTTGTAATTTGCCTTCAAGAGGCTGCCAGAGTGTATGGCATCAATGATTTTCCGGGTGTAGGGTAGCTTAATGCGACTTCCTGATCCATACCTGCAGGAGACAGAGAGAGATTTGGTTCAACTTAATTTTCTTGCAAAAATGGGTAAGTTTTGTGAGGTTTTTAATGTTATGATGATGATATATAGTACCTTCCACCTGACCAGCCAGTGTTGACCAACCATCCAGTGGCACCATGCTTCTGCATCTTCTCAGCCAGCATTGCTGCATACTTGGTAGGATGCAACATTATAAATGCTGCACCAAAGCAAGCTGAGAATGTTGCCTGTGGCTCCTTAATACCCTCTTCAGTTCCAGCAACCTAAACATTGTCATACATTAGTTGTCAAAAATCCAATGATATGTGCGTTTTAGCATAGAGCCTCATTAATCCCCCAATTTTGTTAACCAATTCACAAGTACTATGGGAATAGTTGAATTTACCAGGGCAGTATAGCCACTGATGAAATGGTACATGGTCTGTGCCAGGTTTAACTTGCTCACTGGTGGGAGCACACCAAATGCATCACAGGCCAAAAGTATGACATTCTTTGGATGTGGGCCGACACATGGTATCTTTGCGTTGGGAATGTACTCAATCGGGTAGGCTGCACGAGTATTCTCTGCAACAGAAGAAAAACAGCTCAAAAAATTTATCAGCTGTATCAGAAGCGTATGGAAGCATAATCAAGCACAATATGAGCTTATTTGAAGTATTTCAGTTCCTTACATGGTCCGTTTCAATCAGTTAATTCTAAATAATGCAATTTGACCTCTAGTTAAGTAAGCATATATAGAGTTCATCTTTTTTCCCTTTATAGTTTTCTAAAGTAATTCAAGTAAGCTGTTCCTTGGCATGACTAGGTCATAACTTGATTTTTTCAATTTTGGCCATTGGATAAAACTCTGTTATTCAAGCTTACAGGACTGATAATTTATTCAGATGAAAAAACAAAACGATATTTACCTGTAACAGATTTGTCAGAATAATCCACCTCTCGTGTATGCTCATCAAACACGATGTTTTCCAACACTGCCAATGAGAATCAATTCAATCATTTTCAGGAGGACATCAGTTGAATTCACAAAGAACAAAGCACTATTATGCATACATATACAAGAAATGAAAATGATATATTACCAGCCCCAAACTTGATGGCATTCCAAATGTCAGGCTCTTTCTCCTTTACAAGGTCAATGCACTTGGCATAGCAACCACCTTCGATGTTAGATACACCATTCTCAGACCAACAGTGTTCATCATCTCCAATCAAGTACCTATTGTGATCCGTTGATAGAGTTGTCTTTCCGGTACCTAATTAATAAAATGAGAAAAAAAAATGGCATTCATGAGAAACATTTGAAACTGATGATCAATGTATTTTGTCACAACATGTATAATAAGACACCAAGGGTGGTGAAAGAGAGAGAGTAAGAGGGCACATATCACATGGCAGCTACTGGAGCCACACCATTACCATGATCTCCATTAATACTATACCTGACAATCCAAAGAAGAGGGCAACATCTCCATCTTTCCCCATATTGCAGCCAGAATGTAGGGAGAGGATTTTTCGCTTAGGCATGAGATAATGCATGACACTGAAAAGGCCTTTCTTCATTTCCCCGGCGTACATGGTGCCGAGGATGACCATTTCCCTCCTAGCAAGATTAAGATCTATGCTAGTAGAGGATGTCATGTAGTGGGTGTAACGATTACACGGGAACTGGCCAGCATTGTATATAGTGAAGTCCGGAGTACCGAAATTCTCCAGCTCTTCAGGAGTGGGTCGGATACACCTGCCACCCACCCAGTTATCCAATTGTACACTACTAGGCTAATACACCCTTTCTTTTTTTTTCCTGGACTCAATGATCTACTTAGGGATGATGATGATAATACTAAAAGAGATTTATGTATGTCAACGTTAAGAGGACTTATCTGGGAGGCTCATACCCAATGGAGGGTATATAGAAACTTTTATATACTGCACACAAAGCAATTTGTTCACAATTCTAATGTTTCACTTACATGTTGTGCATGAACAATGAATGATAAGCCCTGGCAGAGACAATCCGCACTTTGATTCTGTTTTCTGGATCCCAGTTCAAAAATTGATCATTTACAAAGACCTGTAAATCAAAGATTCAAAACCATTGTTATCTCATCTGCCACTCATTTTTTAATCTATGAACAAAGAAGATACTAAGCAAGTGGATGACTAATTTATATACTCTATATCCATACCTATAAATTTCATTTTATTAAACATACCACAATATATAATAAGCATCATAATAAAAAGTTTTACACCATCACAATAACAGTCTGGAATAATTTCAATTTTACAGCAAAGGTAAGCTTGCAAACTAATTGTTACCAAATGAAATCAAATTGAATCTCAATCTGTTTTATTAGCATACTAGCATGTCTTCTCAACTTATAAGCATGGCAGTGCCGATTGATAGTAATCCAAGGTGCCAATAGCGTAGTGGGGACCAATTAAAAATTATCCATATAAGTCTAACAAAATAATAAATAATTTAAATAACAAAATAATAAAAAACTTAAATATAGTCTTGCATATATCCTTCCTGGACTTATGAGGTCATCAAAAAAAGTATACAGGGAACCCCTAAAACGTGTATGAGTATATAATTCAGATAACGACAAAATTGCTACTCCCAATGGGATTTATGGCCAAGTTGGAAAAAGAGACAATAAAGATACCATCACCTATCACTATCTCCTAAAAGTAAATAGATTGTAAGATAAACATACATTCATTCATGCACATTTTCAACCCCTTTTTTTCTCTTCTAGAAAAGCAAGTAAATTGTTTACTATATGACATAATTAAATTAAAATATGACCTTGTCCAAAGAATTCAAGTAATCCACAGCTCTTTCCCTGTTGACCATGAAAGTGTGCTCGTCCATTTCGATGTTAGGTGAACCCCTATAAAGGTGAAAATACCAACATAATCAAATATTTATAATATTAATTACATGGTAGTAAAAAAGTGAAAAATTAATGGAACTTAAATGCTTAAAAAAATTACCTTCCCCACCAAAGCTCACCCTCGGTGGTCTCATCCTTGACAACGCGTTTGTCTCTGGGAGAGCGACCAGTCTTGGCTCCAGAAAGAGTAGCTAATGCGCCGGTTGACGTAATAAAAGACCCTTTCTCATATTGTATGGCCTGCTCATATAGCTCTGCACCACATAATACAACCCAACATATAGTTCAAAATTCATTTTTTGGGCAGCAAAGCAAATATTCACGGCCCACTAAATCATCACGTAACATACTAAAAAAGTTTATCTGACCTATTGCCGCGCATATATATACTTGTAATAGATAAGTTTTTCTTACCAGCAGGAGAGAGATTGTAGAGGACATGAGTGAACTTGAGGGCACTGTCACTGACGCTAATGGTGGGGGTGAAATGATGATGGTGAGAGACATGCGATGAAACCTTGGGGGTGTCCGACTGCTTAGCCGGGTCTCCTTTCACAACCTTTGGTCCAGTTTCTCTAGTCAGCGAAGCCAAAGATGCACTACATATATGCCCAAAACCACAAAATTAACCCACAAAGTTATACAATTTCAACCACCAAAATAACAACCATACACTTTATCTTTATTCAACCGTATAAAATTTAAAGTTGTTCATTTTTCTCACAAGTTCATAACACATAGATTTTTTTTTTTTGGCCAAGTTCATAACACATAGATTAAAATATTAAAAAGTATATTAAAAAAATAAATATATAAAATATATACACTAGTCTCAGAATAGGTTTTTTCCGAACTGATGCAACACTATGTGGGACCTCCACTTGTTAATTGTATACAGTGCTCCATAAACCATTACCACCATATTACATATTACATAAAGTGGTGGGGTCTATCACTTTGTGGGTCCCAGATGTTGGGTCATCTACTCTTGTAATCTATTTTTAAGACCGGCCAAATAAATTTTTTTTACAATCTAAAAAAAATTAATTTATTCATTACATAGTTTATAAGGTAAAACTTTTATGTAAGTGTGTATGGACTTACTATTTTCTATCATCATGTGACATAGCACGTGGTGATGAGTGTGATAAACACATAAACTCTATAAAATTTTAAGTTTGTTTTTTCCGTACTGTCAACTTAAGCTGTCAAAATCATACAATATTTATAACAATCCAAAAGAAAATATTATTACAACAAAAAAAGAATTAAACGTAAGTAATAAAAAACGTAATTTTAGGCAAAACAAAATTATATTTTTAAATGAATAATAAGACCGGAAATATTGGGTGGGTGAGTGCGTAGGTGACACGTGTAAGCATAATATACCTGATGGACTGGAGCTGCTGCTTGTGGCGCTCCTCTTCCGATAAGGTGGCAGCGAAGGCACCACCCTGCGTGGCTTTGATGGGAGTGGTCGGCGCCGACTTCTTCTTCTGCAGCGAGTGGAGCTCGTCGATGGTCTGAGCCTTCACCGGCGCCGAGCTGTCGTCGTGGCAGATCCCATTCCCGCCTTTCTTCTGCGTCTGGATCTTCGCCAGTCCGTTCCTCGCCGTTCCGTTACCGTTCGCGAAGGTGAACTCTCCGTTCCCGTTCGATGCCATCTCCCTCGATTCTCTGCCACCAAAACAAACAGAAATATCATCAAAACTCAAATTCAAAACAGATTCACAATTTCTACGATTTATATACGTCCAAGTTTCCGTAATTTCTGTTATTTTTAATCGGCGATATAAAAAAAATGATAGTCCAATTCTGGTCGTGAATGTCATGGAAATTAAGTCCCAGTTTGTTATCCTTTTCGAAAACTATTTCTGAGTACGGAGACCGAAAGTAGAAGCAAAAAAAAGGAAAGAGAGAAAGAGGTTGAACCAGAGTTTGAGACGAAAATGAAGAAGAAAAGCGAGGAGGGTAATGAGAAAAAATGGAAGAGAATATGAGTAGCGTCAGAATGAGCGTAAAATGTATTTTGTTGAAACTTGAAACGCAGAGGAGAAGGTGGTGAGGAAAAGGAGTAGCGGGTGGTGTCCCTTATAAAGGGCGAGTGGGGCCATGGTAACCGGGGTTGAATTAACCATGGTCAAGTTAAAGTAACCGTGGTTAAATCCTATCCCTCGTCATCAGGGTTATGGCCCTTCCTATATAAAGTGAAAAATTCCAAATCCCATTAAACGAGATGCGGAACGAGGAGGATGAAGACTAGGAATCCCGTGGTCCGATGACCACCGTAGCTGTCTTGTAAATTATCTATACACCAAATTATTTTTAGAGTTCATACTTACAACAATTACAAGAAAGCCAAATACAATGTATTCAAAATGAATTTGAAAAACCTTCACAAAAAATGAAATTCAAAATATAAATTATAATCCAAATAAATATTCAACACTTATCATTAGTTGTCAATGTTAAATTAACAGATTATCAATGATAATTCGAAAGAAGGTGAGAATAATGTTAAAATTAGCATCTTACTTTACAAATCTTAAAATAAGTTGTTTGGCCCTCCAAATTTTTATAGAAAAGAAAAAGGAATTATATGAATTAGGGATCAATTTATTTTATTCACTTTATAAGGTAGAACTATTTTGCTACTGCGTTTTAGAAAATTGTTCATGATTTAAAGGAAAAAAAGAACAAAGCCTTGGATCCTAAAAAATTGTTCATGATTTTAAGAAAAAAAGAACAAAGCCTTGGATCCTAAAAAAGAAAACAAAGAAAGAACAAAGTAGTAGCGTTGATTTGGTTGGTTGAGAACACTTGAGCTTGCTTGTAGCGTAATGCACTGGATCATTTCTTCCTAATGCAAATTGCAAAGCCAAGGGCACGCAAAACCGCAAAGACGTAGCCCCCACACGTATTCTTCCCAACTGTGTGTGCCAATTGCCATCCCAAATAAACCAAATTAGAACTGGATTTCGGTTCCGCATGTACCGTCAATTTCTCATAAAAGTTCCGAGTTTTTTTTTAACTTCTCGTGATATATTTATTTATATGTAGCAACTTCTATTTTTGTGCATTGAAACTTGGGAAAGCTTTTCGCTTTTGGCCTATCGGCGTCTAGTCGCTGCATTGCATAGCGATTGGAGATGTGGGTCCTACAAATCGATTCGCTTCAATACCTGCCGTTGATGGCTTTTCATCCGCTCGCACATACGTTGAGGTGCACTGCACCTTAATGTTCGTGCTTGTTGATAAATCAAAATGTCATATTAATAATCAGTAAATGATAAAACGATAGTAACATTTTATAATTAAATGTGGTAGCCGATAATTTTATTTATAATTCATTTTTTCTTGTGTGAATCTTTATTGCTGCACATTTTATAATTTAAAATTATTTTATGTGATAATTTATATAATATTTATATATATGATATTAAAAAATACAAAAAATCTAAAAGAAAAAAAAACACTGTTTTATTAATAATGATTTGTAAAATAATTTAAAAATATAATAAGAGCATCTTTCAAAGAAGAAGCAAAATTGGCTCTTCAAATTGGACTTTATTAACTTATGTGACAAATAGAAAAGTGATATTTACTACTTATAAAATTTTCACTCCAACATACTTTTTAAATCTCATTAGTTTATTATTTTTTATCTTTTTATGTTTATTATTAAATATTATTTATTGAGTTAATCTATATAAATTAATAGTTAAATATTTAAATAGCTAATTTCACTCTTCAAATATGAAGAGTATTTGAAGAGTTAATTTTGAATCCTAATTTGAATAGTTCATTTGCTATTTTTATTGAACATGATTTATCTAATGTGGCTTTTCAAATTAGATAGCAAAATATAATTGCTACGTATGTTAGAAATACTCTAAGTAAAACATTATTGTTCATTTATATCGGTCCTCACGGGAAAAAAATTTGAATAAGAGATCTTGTTTTTAGGAAATGTGTTGGTTCATATTGACCGCCAACTATGACTATGAACAATAATATTAATTTTTTTTTTTTGAATGAGACAAATATTTTTTAGTTGAAAATCAAATTTGATTTGGAGTTTGGACCCACAAGTTTTTCTTTTATTTTAAGTTAGATGTTTCAATGGTTTTGACAAACATAAAAAAAATCAAAGTCCATTTAGCAAATATGAGGTACAACCGTACAGATAGACCCTCAATATGATTTCCTAATTTGATATATGATTTTGGATTTGAAGCGGTTGAATTAAATTTATATAATCAAATACTTGTTTACTCATCTTCAACTAAGGAACCACAATCATGAGATAAAATATTTTCACAAAATAAGCTTGGAAGGATCACACTAAAGGTTTATCTGTCATTGTTTTTAGAATTGTAAAAAGTATTTTCAATTGAATAACGTTGTATTTGGTAGCGTTTATTCAAAATAAATAAAAGTGTTTAAGGTTATAAAAGTATTTTTTAAGAGATTTTTTTGAAATTTGTCAAGAAACACTTTCAAGTGTTTTTGCATTTCATAACAAAATTTATGTACTTATGAGCCTAAGAGTTTTCTGCAAAACAGTATCTAACAGCCTTAATCTTGCTTAAATTAATAATGGGTTAAATACATTTTTGGTACCTATGTTTTATACCAAAAACAAATTTGATCCTTGTAGTTTTAAAATTTCAATTTTAACCATTGGGTTTTCTTTCATTAGAAATTTTAATTTTTTAGTGGTCATGTAAGCAAGTTACATTTATTTATTTAAACATTGACATAAAATAAAGGTAGTGGGGAAGTAGGTTGCTAAAAATAAGGGTTTAATTTTATATTTCTTTTTATTTGTTATTTTAATTATTTTATTTTATATTTTTGTCTTTTATTAATGATTGATGTTATCAATATTAACTTTTTAAAGAATAGGTATTTTTGGAGTATTTGAAAGTTTAATCTTATTCCCTCTTCTTCTTTTATATATATATATATAAATATATATAATTTGCTTACATGACCATTAAAGAATCGAAATTGCTAATAGAAGAAAACTCAAAAACTAAAATTGAAATTTTAAAACCACAAAAATCAAATTTTTTTTGGGTGTAAAACTCAGAGACTAAAAATATATTTAACCTATTAATAATTATCACAACCAAAATAATTTGGTTAGAGAGATGAAACGCGACTACCCGCCCAAAAAAAAAAAATGGGGGTGAAACGTGTCATATCATCACATTCAGATAGTACAACTCATGAGCCATGAGCAGGGTAAGTTGCATTTTTCAGTATGCACTTAATTTTCACATCGAATTCCAACTTTCCTTAATGGCATACACGTTAAAATCACAGTTGATTTGTGACAGAAGATGTCATAACTTTTTTCAATAAATAAATAAATTATTAAAATATTTCCCTTTTTTATTTAGTCTACACTGTACTATTATTAATTTATTCCATTCGTTTATTACAAACATCAAACTCAAAGACGTAGTATTATTAATTTATTACACATCCTTATCGGTCGCTTACCGTTCGATCTGCTTAAACAAGTACGCGCAGCAAAATGAAGCACCACGTCATATCATCGCATTGTCCTTCGCTGAAAGTTACTTGAGGTTTAAGCATCCCCACGGTCCCACCCAAGATATTCTGACACTAGTATCATACTGTCATCCTATTCCTATTTCGTTTAATTATTTGTTTCAATCTTTTCAATTTTTTTCAATAAAAAAAGAAATTTTTATTATTCAAAATTCTAACCAAAGAAAAAAACAAAAGTTTACATTTTGTGAACTTTATTCTAATTTCACTTGAGTTTGAACTTTACTCTGAATCTCACTTGAATTATTCTTAAGTTTATAAATTTTTTTATATTGCTCACTTCAGGTTATTTTGTCAAATTTATTCTAAATTTCTATTAAATATTTACTAGGTAAAAACATTAAAGGCCCGTTTGGATTCTTGAATTTGGATTTGGATTTGGATTTCAAATTTATGCATTTGAAATTTTATTGTTTGGATACAAAATTTAAAGACGAGGATTTTACAAAGTATTTCAATTTTTAATTTTTTTTAACAATTTAAGAATTGAAATATATGATTAAAAATAAAAAAAAGTTGTCGAAGGGTGGCCAAAAAAGTCGTCTAAAAGTGGTCGGAAAAGTCGTCGGAAAGTTGTCGGAGGTGGCCGGAAAAGTCAATGGAAGTCGTTGGTGGTGGCCGGAAAAATCGCCAGAAAGTCGTCGGAGGGTGGTCGGCGGTGGTCACCGGTAATTGTGGCCGGAGGTGAGGGAGAGAGAGAGGGTGGGATGGTGGGATTTCAAATACCTAGTTGGAGAATGTATTTGAAATTCATGGATTTAGCATTCTCAAATCCATCTTAGATTTGGGCCAAATCCAAATACACTCCTTTAAATTATACCAAATAGGTGGATTTGGATTTGAAGAGCTCAAATCCAAATCCAAATCCAAATCCAAATCACCCCCTATCCAAACGGGCCCTAAATTTTGAGGTCAATATCAGAGGCAGGGCCAGCTAAGGCCCACAAAGGATAGCTGACGACCCTTCTTACCCTCCACCTCTTATTATATTTTGTAGGTGGCTCTCTCCCTCCCCTCTTTATATAGTTTTAGTTTGTAGGTTTTATTTTAAAATTTTTGTATATAAAAATTTATGGTTGAATTTATGTGTAAAATTTGGCTTTATTCGAAAAATAGCCGAACAAACTGAGAATAGCAGAACAAACTGATATTACTATATATTTTGTGCACCATTTCTCTAATATAAGTGAGACTTATTTGTATTGATGAGTTTCACCTTTATTAGAAATGTAACAGTCAATAGAAGTGATATTCATTCATGCATCCAAAAATTATTTTTAAAAAAAGTTATAGGTTATTACTATCTATTTATCAAATTGTAATATATGTATAATTATTAATTTCAAAATTATAAATTATAAATTTTTATTTTTAATAATTATACACATATTATATCAAAGTGACAATATAATCTTCACGTAAGATAGCAAATAATACATATCCAATGCATGGTCCATGAACCACCATAATTCATGCTGTGAGGCAGACCATTATTCCATTAGACTCTGATATACATATACCAATAATAGTAATAAGTGCTCAGGACCATTTAACCATTTAAGAGAAATGAGGATGCAGCTTTCAATGTTCATTTAACAGGAATGAGGAAGTAGCTTTCAATGTTCATGCAGTTGAAACTCTTGGGTTTTTGCAGTGGATCAGCATCAACTTTCTTGGATTTATAGTTTTGAATTTTGATGCATGAACTTATATATTGATTCTAGATAATATGGTTCTAACTTCTATTCCATTTTTAACAAAAAAAGAAAAAGAAAAAGAAATTTGTCACAACTTTTGGAAGCAATTAGTGGCATACAAAGAATCTGGAACTTATAGATTTGATGGGATAGGTAGGTCCATCATAAATTATATTCGAAAGAGGAGCTTCTCAAAATGAAGTGCTTCCATAACTTGAAGTCAAACTTTAAGTTTAGAGATCAAAACTTAAAATAAATTACAACCTGTTTGATTCTATTTGCACTGATTTATGTCTTTTCAATTTTTTCAAATTACAATCTCACATTTAAAATTAATGACAATTTTGCACTTCGGTTTGTCTAACCATTAAATTGTCCAATGTTAGTATTTTCCGTATTTGAAATAAATGGTTTTATTAGACATACTTACGGCATTAATAGAAACATAATTCTCTAACGATATAAATTAAAATAACAAGATCAAAAATGCCTTTTGGCTAAAAATTAAAAAATATAATATACAGCCCGATTTGATTTGATTTATTTGTAAAAATTTTAAACCGCAATCAAACTGATAAAAATAGTTTGATTTGATTTGGTTTGACTTCTCAATTTTTCATTAACCAAACCAAACTAAAAAAGTTTTTACCGTAATAGTGGTAGCTAGTTTTTCTTGAAACATTAATTATTGTATTAGAGACTGAAATACAATGAAAAATAAAAACATATGTGCATGCAGACCTGGCGCCATATCAGAATCCATTTGATAGTGGGTTTGATGTCGTCTGGTATAAGAAAATGTTGGTGTTGAATGGTGAAATTGGCAGGCAGCAACCGCTTGACCATTTTGCAGTTTTCACACACATGCTCCTTTTTTCTGGGGTAAAGACACCGTGGAGATCGCTCTAAGCTTTATTTTTAAGATTTATTATTATTATTATTATCAGATGGAGCCTGGACAGCTCTAAGGTGTAATGGTCATATTGGCATCTGTAGCCTTGATTAGTGAGTCTGCAAAAGCTTGTGGATCCTACGGTACAAAATGAATTTATTTATATATAGTACAACTGGGTTTGGCGAACATGGGTTTGTGGTTAACAAATCTTAGCTCACATATTTTTGTTTACTCCTTTTGTGAATTGGGATCACAGAGTGAAAGTGATGTGTAACCAAACAACTGGAAATCCATGACCCATTCAACTTGTATTAGCCCAATTAAAACTCCAAATCTGCCCCCATGACCCATTCACATGAAAGCACTATGAAAACCATAAACCAAAATGAAGCTTCCAATGCATGTGTCTTGAATTGGTTGTATTGGCTTTTGTAGGAGGAAACTGGGGAAGGGAATATGTGGTTGAGGCTCAAGTGCTCAATACCTTTCCTTTTTTTTTTTTTTTCTTTTTTAACTAATCAATCAAGAATGGATGGATGGTAGTGAGGGTCGGTGGTATGGCCAGGGTTTGTTCGGTTTGGGGGGAGGTGGCTACTATTTCTTGGAAAAATAAAACAGAGAATCAAAATGGTGGGGGAAGTTCCAAACTTGGAGGAGAATGGCTCCATTCACTGAAAATTCACATCACTGCAATAATTTAATATATCACTTCAGCCTTGGCCAGGAGAGGTGGACATGTTTAGTCTTGTGTTGTGTCTCCTTGTGCTTAACAAATTAAGTTTATTTCTTTATTATTATTTTTTGTTGTGTATTATATCAAAATTTTAAGATAGTGATATCTTAATGCATGCAACTCAAAGTAATTAATCTAAAAAAAATAGTCACCACCAATTGTCAACGAGTAGAGATTAGTTATATTATAAATTTATAAGTTAAGAACTCAAGACTTACATTTTTTATGTAAGATTTTTTTTAATTTGGTGCTCTTATTTTGACTAAAAAAATATTGGTTCTCTTACGTAAGTTCGTAACATAACAAATCAAACAAGGAACTAGTAAAATATTATCAAATCTCTTAAAAAAAATTATCAGAAATCACATTTTATACACTTATAAAGTGGACTTTCTACTATTAAATGTGATTTAATTTACATGCCTTTTGATTGCCCTATGAGTTGCGAAAGGCTAAAACCATTGTGGAGCTTGTGGTTTGTGGTTGTGGCACGAAACTTCAAGTGTCTTGATTAGTGGACCCATTTTCAATCAAAGTTTTATTTTATCCCTATTTTTTTAATATTCCAATTTTACCCTTTATTATATAGAAAATTACAAATAAATTAATAAAACATTTGAAAGTTAAAAAATGGAGATTTGTAAGGGTAAAATTCCTCCTTTTTTTTATTTATTTATTTATCATATCTCCTCCTAAGGTATAGAATGAATTTGGTGGAGACGTTATGTTAAGGTTTAGTTTCGAAATTTTGAAACTAAACCATAATATAAACACCGTTAAACCAGATATTTATAGTATTAAAACCTTTTATTGACTTATTTATAAATATATGGTCTTTTATTATATACCCTTTTGAACATGAATATGATGGTATAAAAGGAATGATAAGTATGAGAGGGTTTTGAGAGAGATTCTATATAAGTGGGAGTTTAGACAAACTTTATATTTAATTAGGCATTAATAATTGTATAATCCATTACTAATAGTAATGAGGCTTGCTCCACTCAATAGTGAATCTATATAGTTAAATAATAGACGGGTTAATTTCACAAATACCCGTAAGGTTTTTTATGTTTTCACATATACCTTTGAAGTTTTAAAAATTATAGCACAGCCCTTGAGGTTTTAAATCGTTTTCACATAACCATTTCTGTTAAAATCTCATCCAAAAATATCTCTAAATGACAAATGTAACTTTAGGGTTAATTCACACTACCACCCCCCTAAAGTTTATCATGTTTTCACATAGCTAATTGAATATTCAGACTTGAGATTTCTTCATTTTGTTAAAAAAGATCTCAAGTTTGAATAATCAATTCCACAAATAAAATAACAAATGAATGAGTTGAAGGCTTGAAGCCTACCATCATAGGATAAGACTTTAGCAACTTCTTATTTCATGGGCTTAGTTTTATCAAAAAAAAAAAATGGCAAATTACAATTTAGTACCTCAAGTATATCTCGTATTGCAAGTTAGTATTTTCAGTTTAAATTTCAATTTTCGCATACCTCAACATATATTTTTGGCAGATACATATCTCTGTCAAATTTTCTATCAAAAAAACTGTTAAGTAATGATGTGGTGCATTGCTGACATCAAATTAATTATTAAAAATAACCACATAGATAAATAAATAATAAAAAATTATGAAAATTTTAAAATAAATTATAAAAAAATAATTTCTCCAAAACTTTTTTTTATTTAAATTTCTTCTTCTTTTTCTTCTGCAATTAAAATTTTTTTAAAAAAAGAATCCACCCACCCCTTTGCGGATCTCGAGATCCCCTTTCCATTCTTTCTTCTTCTTCTTCTTTTTTCTTTTTCTTCTACAACTTTTCCCAAAAAAAAAAAGTAAATATTTAATAATCCCCAATTTAGAGCTAGATTTTCTCAAAACTCTCACCCTAAATTAACCTCTCTCATAACCCCCTATTATAAACTTAATATCTTCCAAAACCCCCTAGTCAACCTATTCCCAACTAGATTTGACCCTTTTTTTTCAATATTCCAATTATTTTTTTTCTTTTACAATGTATATATACATTTATCTCTCACAACCCCAGGCCCCCACCGCCACGCCTCTGTTTCTATTTCAACTCCACTGCTTTCCCACACCCACCTCTCGTAATTGCCCATGTCCCTCTCTCTCTAACAAAGTAACCAACCGGCCTCTCTCTCTCTCTTTGAGTCGATCTCTGCATCTCTGAGTTTCGTCTCATCTCTCTGTTCAAGTTTTGAGTTTCCTCCATTGATCCGCTTGTCCTGGCTCTCCAAGGCCATCGATTTCATCTCCTTAGCTCAGTCCGAACTGGATGATGTGGATATGTTCTTCAACATGTGTATAGATTCGTTATTAATGAGGGCATGCATATGTGTTATATGTATAGCTCTGAGCCTCCGCTGTTCCAAAACGTAGCCTAGGATTTGAGTTTGAGATCGAACAATATAGCTTAGGGTTTGAGTTTTTTTAGTGAAACTGTGTAACTATAGCGAATGTGTAACTGTTTTTATAGCGAAGGTGTAACTATTTTATTTAGCGAAAGTGTAACTTTTGTTTAGCGAAGGTTTAGTTAAGGTGTAACTGTTTTTTTTTAATGGACATGCAAGGTTTTTTTTCATGTTGAAAAATAATTGTGTAATTATTTGTATTTTTTTTAGTGTAATTGTATTTTTGAAATTCAATTTCAGTATAATTGGTTGTTTAAAATTCAATTTCAGTTTCAGTGTAACTGTATTTCAGAGATACAGTTACACTGTGCATCAGTTTACGTCAGCATGCTTCAGTGCCCGCGTCAGAGCGCATCAGAGGGGTAAACAAGGTATTATAAATTTTAGGGAATTTTGGGAGAGTTTCTAGATAGATGGAGGCTTAGAAAAGTTTTTTTTGTGATTAGGGGGTTTATAAAAAATTACTAAAAAA